>JAOWBW010001795.1:0-42095 GCA_026119855.1 Campanula takesimana
ATACCCTTATAACTACCCGGTTAAAGGTAGCATTTGAATATGTCAAACATAATGTTCATCAAGTGGAAGACCATAAATAACTTCATGTCTAAGGATTCAAATGACACAACTAATATGAGATGTACGTATGACATTGACCATGACATAATCTCATAGAGTGGGTCATGTCCAGTACTAAACAAGTACCCATAAATCTAACATGATCATCCCATGATCATTTAGCCTTTATACTAATACCAAACAAGTAATAGGGACGGGGATTATTATAAGTAAACATGAACAACAATAATAATCAAAACATCTCTTTATTAATATGAAATAAGTGATAACAATTACAACGTTTATTAAACGTGCCTAGGGAACCAACACCAACAATCTCCTACTTGCCCTAGGCCCAATATCCCATGTATCTAATACCCATGGACCTAACATGACCATCATGTTTAGCTTGTGGAAGTCCCTTTGTTAGCGGGTCCACGACATTGTCATCAGTAGGTACTCTGCATATATTCACGTCTCCCCTATCAACGATCTCTCGAATGATATGAAAAACTCCTAAGTATGTGTTTGGATTTCTGATGTGCTCTTGGTTCCTTTGCTTGAGCAATAGCACCATTATTATTGCAATAAAGGTCTATTGGATTAGCAATACTAGGAACCACTTCAAGTTCAGTGATGAACTTCTTAATCCAAACAGCTTCTTTTTTCAGCATCTGATGCAGCAATATACTCAGCTTCCGTTGTAGAATCAGCGGTTGTACTTTGCTTGGAACTCTTCTAGCTTACAGCTCCACCATTTAACATAAACACAAAACCTGATTGCGATCGACTGTCGTCTTTATCGGTTTGGAAGCTTGCATCCGTGTAAGCATTTACAACGAGATCATCTTCCATTCCTCCATAGACCAAAAACGAATCTTTAGTCCTTCTCAAGTACTTAAGAATCGCTTTTACAGCCATCCAGTGATTTTCACCGGGGTCGGATTGATATCTACTTGTCATGCTCAAAGAAAAAATACATCCGGCCTAGTACATATCATGGCATACATGATGGACCCAATTGCCGAAGCATATGGAACATCATTCATTTTCTCACGCTCATCTTTTGTCTTAGGACATTGAGTCTTGCTTAGATAAACTCCATGTAATACTGGCAAGGTTCCTCTCTTAGAACTTTCCATGCAGAATCTTTAATGACCTTGTCAATGTATGTACTTAGGCTTAAACCAATTAGCTTCCTTGATCTATCTCTGTAGATCTTAATGCCAAGTATATATGTGGCTTTACCCATATCTTTCATTGCGAAGCACTTTCCTAACCAAGTCTTTACCGACTGAAGTGTAGGAAGTCATTTCCAATGAGTAATATGTCATCCACATATAAAATAAGGAATAGCACTATGCTCCTACTAATCTTCTTGTATACACAAGGTTCATCTTCGTTCTTGATGAATCCAAACTCTTTGACCGATTCATCAAAACTGAGATTCCAACTCCTAGAAGCTTGCTTCAATCCATAAATGGATCTTTGCAATTTGCATACCTTAGAATCTTGTTCAAAACCTTCTGGTTGTGTCATATACACATCCTCTTGTAGTTTTCCATTTAGGAAAGCGGTTTTGACATCCATTTGCCATATTTCATAGTCATGATATGCGGCAATGGCAAGCAAAATTCTTATAGACTTGATCATTGCTACGGGTGAAAAGGTTCATCATAGTCAATACCATGAACTTGCCTATAACCTTTCGCTACAAGTCTAGCTTTGTAAGTATGCACCTTCCCATCCATGCCAGTCTCTTCTTGAAGACCCATTTGCATCCTATGGTTTTTACACTTCGGGCGCATCAATCAAGCTCCAAACTTGATTATCTTGCATGGATTGCAATTCGGATTCCATGGCTCCAAGCCATTTCTTCGAATCAGGAGAAGATATCGCCTCTTGGTAGGTGGTTGGTTCATCATTATCAATGATCTCCACCTCATTACTATCCGTTACAAGAAAACCATATCTCTCGGGCTCGGAACGTAACCTACCAGATCTGCGAGTTACTTGTGTATTTTGAACAGGTTCCACAATTCCTTGTGGTTCTTGTTCTTGTTCCACTATTGGTTCAATGTTATTTTCTGGGTCTCGAATTTCTTCAAGATTTATTTTACTCCCACTGATTTCTTTGGAGAGAACCTCTTTCTCTAAAAAGATACCAGTCCGGGCAACAAACACCTTGTTGTCCTCTCGGTTGTAAAAGTAATATCCTATAGTTTCCTTAGGATATCCCACGAAAATAAATTTATCGGATTTGTGTTCAAGCTTGTCGGAGATAAGTCTTTTGACAAATACTTCGCAACCCAAATCTTTAAAAAGACAAAATAGGTTTCTTTCCATTCCACATTTCATATGGAGTCTTTTGAACCGATTTAGTTGGAACACGATTTAGTGTGAAATCAGGGCTTTCTAGAGAGTAACCTTAAAAGTATAAAGGAAGATCAACTCGACTCATAATTGATCAAACCATGTCCAACAAGGTCCGATTTCTCCTCTCGGACACACCATTCCATTGTGGCGTTCCGGGTGGAGTCAATTGTGAAATTATTCCACAATTCTTTAGATGATCATCGAATTCATGACTCAAGTATTCTCCACCTCGATCCGATCGAAGTGTCTTAATACTTTTGCCAAGTTGTTTTTCTACTTCATTTTGAAATATTCTAAATATCTCAAATGCTTCACTTTTATGTTTCATTAGGTAAACATACACAAATCTACTATAATCATCAGTGAAGGTTATGAAGTATTGAAATCCTCCCCTAGCATTGCTACTTAGTGGTCCGCATACATCGGAATGTATCAATCCCAATAAGTCGCTTGCCCTTTCACCTATCTTGGTAAAAGGTGTCTTAGTCATTTTTCCAAGAAGACACGACTCACAAGTATCAAATGACTCATGATCATATGAACCTAAAAGTCCGTCCCCATGGAGTTTTGAGATACACTTCTCATTAATATGACCAAGACGGCAATGCCACAAATAAGTATGATTTACATTATTAGGTTTAGATTTCTTATTTATATGATAGACGTTTTCATCATTCTTGACATCCAAGACATAAAGGCCATTAAATGAATTTGCAATACCATAAAGCACATCATTTAAATAAATAGAAAATCTCTTATTTTCAATAAGAAACTTAAAACCTTCATTATCCAAACAAGAAATTGAAATAATATTTTTACTTAGATCCGGTACATAACAGCAATTGTTCAAAACAAGTATTAAACCGGAAGGTAAAGTGACTTCATAAGTTCCTACAGCTAATGCAGCAACTCTTGCTCCATTTCCCACTCGTAGGTCCACTTCACCCTCTTTAAGCAGTGTCCTATTCTTTAGTCCCTGCACATTTAAACAAATATGAGAACCACATCCGGTATCCAATACCCAAGAATCAGTGGTAGAAAGGAGAATATCTATCATATAGATACCTGAAGTCGATGCAGTCCCACTGCTCTTCTTCTTCTTTTGCTCTTCCTTAAAAGCCTTGCAATTACGTTTTCAATGACCAATTTCTTGACAATGGAAACAGATTGCATCTTTTTGTGAATCGGGTTTTGCCTCAGAAGCTTTGGCAACCTTTGCCTTGCTTATCTTGGGTTTGACAACTTTCTTTCCCTTTCCTTTGGCACTAGCCTTCTTCCCATCATGAACCAAGAGCACAGGAGAACCTTTCTCCACAATATTCATCTCCGCAGTTTTAAGCATACCATGCAACTCAGAGAGATTCTTATCCATTACATGCATGTTATAATTCATCACAAACTGATTATAACTTTTAGGCAATGAATTAAGAATGAGATCCGTGGCTAGCTCCAATGGGATTGGATATCCAAGTTTCTCAAGATGCTCTACATAACCTTTCATTTTAAGCATGTGAGGACTCACTTGTTGCCCTTCACTCATTTTGCAAGAAGTGAATGCAACAATGGTCTTGTACCTCTCTTGCCTAGCTTGCTCTTGAAACATGGCTCTTAACTCCACGCCTATCTCATAGGCTTCCAAATCTTCCAAACTTTGTTGGAGTTTTGAGCACATAGTAGCAAGCATGAGACAACTTACATCTCTAGAATTATTACGATGTTTCTTGTAACTGTCTCTTTCTGCCCTAGGGGCAGTAGGTTCTGGTTCAACGGGAAGAGGCCCATCGAGAATGTACAACTTATCTTCTTGCCTAAGAACAATTCTTAGGCTACGGATTCAATCCATAAAGTTCGTACCATTCTCTTGGAGCTTATCCTTTTCAAGGATCGATCGCATCGAAATTGATTGAGTGTTAGTAGTCATTATCTACAATTATGCAAAATTATTCAAATTTAATAAGTACCAGTTTCATTAAAGAAATTAACAATGTATTTTTCCAAAAAAAAAATACTCCCACTAAATTATATAACCTTCTTATACATTCAATGTATAATATAATTAAATGGGCTAAGATCCAACTTTAATTTAACTTTGAGTCCACGGAGGCGGACCGCTCAAAACTAAATTAATTAGGTAGATAATCATATCCCATATGACTCTTAGATTCTTTTCTGAGATTCTTTAAGAAATCCAATTTCAAAAAGCATGTTAAATCTCATCTTTGCCTAGGCTCAAAACTGTTTTGACGCCTAATTAAGTCCAACCATTTTAAACGTATAGGAACCATTCAATTAATGCACCTCGCGGAGGCGAACCCACATTAAATTAATGAACCTCATCTTGCTCATATATGAATAAAATTAATGCACCTCGCGGAGGCGAGCCCACATGAATTTCACCCATGTACTTACAGTGTTTTAATCATGGCATGGCAAAAGAGACTTAAAACTTTTATGAAGGTTCAATACATATAGCATACAACACATTTATGAGCACATAATATAAACATGTTATGCAATAAGTTTAGTCACTAAATTAATAATCATTAATTTAAGCATAATATTTATGTGTCATTAGTTTCTCTATAATATGAGGATGAAACTATTTTAACTTTGGTTATTATCTCCAAATCAAGACAACAAGAAGTGCGGCCGAAACTAAGCCATAAGGCAACCACAATTCCGCACTAATTCAAGAAACCAAGAAAGTAGTCCATGTGGCCGAAACTAAGCAATAGATGGTCTCGATGAACGTAGGCCAATTGCATCCACATTCCACATGGATCTCCAATCTTTGAATCAAGAATTTTGTTTCTTAATTTTAGCAATTATGAACTCTTCATAATTCTAACTTCGTTTTATCTTTGAAACTTTGATTGCGATCAAGTTTAGGAAACACAATCTCGATGAACGTAGATTAGCCATCCAACCTCTGATCCAATCTCAGAATCACAAGATCAAAACAAATAGGAAAAATCAAACCCCGATATCCGCACCCAAAACCAACTGCCCAATACCCGCTCCAGACCAGCAGGTCCGGCCGGGTACTGTCACTGGTCCAGTCGGACCCCTTCGAAAAATTCCAGATTCTGAATCTGACCAAAAACAAAGAACATAACCCCGCTCCAGACCAGATGGTCCGGTCGGGTCCTTCCTTTGGTCCGGTCGGACCTACGCCAGAAAAGCAAAATTTTTAAAGTTCAAAAATTTGTCTCAAAATTGTTTTTCCCCGATTATCAAAACTTTGATCCAATCAGAAATTAATAATCCAAAAAATTTTAAATCCAACATAATTTTAATGCGATTGAATAGTGCGATTAAAGTTTATAAAACAATAAACCACATAAAATCAATTAACACATAAACATCATAATCCAATATTCATATCATGCTAGTCACATAATCAAGAAATTTATATACACACAACATGATCTTAGTATTGAAGTAATCAACATGAACGGGGCTCTGATACCACTGTTGGGTTTCGGAGTAACATGCACAGCGGAAAATAGCATTTAAAATTTTAATAGAAACTGTTGGGTATGCTTATTTCTTAACCCTCCTACTTATGATAGAATTGATTGATACCATCACCTATTAATATTTTATGGACTTTAGGACCCTATGTAAGAAGTTTTATAACTTCAATTTTTATCTTAGTCCATTTTATAGTATAGGCTTAGAATATAGAACTTGGAGCGAAAAGGAATGAAGATCTAAGCAAGTCTGTGGTCACTGCGCAGGACTACTCTGCGCAGGACACCACTGCGCAGGTATCTCCTACCCAGCATTCTACCTTGCTCAGTTTTCGATGCATTCAGATCACCTAACTTGGAAAACGCTTTGAAGATGTACGCTTATTAAAGTGCTGAGGTGTGCAGAAACGATAAAGTAAGCACACTCAGCAGATCCAACGGTGGAGATGCGCTCAAGAGAAATATTTCAAACAAAGACAGCTGTCAACCTTCTAGAAGAAGCTTTTGAATTTGGTCTTCATGCTCAGTCTCCAACGACTCTATATCACCTGCGCACCAATCATATTGTGCCAGTGTTAGTACCCGACCTGAAAATGAGTTTATTAGGACTTTCCCAAAAATACAAGGACTTTATAGGAATTAGAAACCTTGCAAAGACTTGTCCCGGATTCCCAAAATATCTCATTTATGACAAAATCTATCAAATTAGGTAGTAAATGGTTTCCTTAAAACCATGCAGAAACCCTAGCTTAAGAATCAAGTCAGCCGGCAGCCTTGGCCACGCGGCCAACATTGCTCCGCGTTGATCTTGGCCACGCGGCCACTCTTGTAACCGGCTTCAACCATGGCCAGGCGGCCAACCTTGCGCCGGATGATATGGACCATCAGATCTTCCCCTCAGTTTACTATTTAAACCTATTCCAGGCTATTGGTTTAAGGATCCGATTTTGAGGGCTCTAAGTACGAATTTTGGAGTTCTTAAACAATATTTTGCTCTCTAATTAGCATTCAAACACTCAAGAAGATCCAAGGTCTATTTCTTGCCAACATAGGTAAGTTTTCTAACTTTTTCTTCGTGTTCTTGCATTATTTTTAATGTAGATCTTTTATATTCATGTTCGTACATGTTTATTCATAGTTTCTTCATATGCTTTGCATGCTCATTCATATGTTCATAATATGTTCTTCGCATGTTCTTCGTGTTCATAGATTAAAACCTTATTTATGCTATATTTAGGGTTGCAATCTTCATAATTACATGTTATTTCATAGCCGATGATGATCTAGGGTTCATCAACCCGAGGATGATCTAGGAACTACTTCTAAACCCTAATCTTTAGGTAATTCCCCCCTCATTATGCATGATCCCGATTCTCCTGCCTATTCTAATTCTCTGCGAACTACGCTGACCTGAGCTTCTCACATTGAGAGGAACGTAGGCAATCTTTGGATCCGGTCTAAATCACTAACACACTACTAACACATCATCATGATAGAAAGACCGATCAATTCGGGCAATAGGAGTGATAACGTCCAATATTCTTCTCTTGTTGTAATTTGACCCCCGAACCCATTAAACATGCTTTTTTCTCAATGTTTTGGCTATAATTAAAACGGCGTGGCGACTCTCATAATTTTAATGTTGCTATGAATATCTCAAATTCAAACACACGTATTCACAGTGGCGACTCTGCTGGGGATTGCTTTGAAACTTTTTCAAACTTAGTGGGTCTAACTTTCGTCACATCATGATGCTTGCCATGTTTACACATGCATACACATGCCATGTTTACACATGCACACACCTGCCATGTTTACGCATGCACACACCTGCCATGTTTACACATGCACACACCTGCCATGTTTACACATGCACACACCTGCCATGTTTACAAATGCACACACCTGCCATATTTATACATGCACACTTGCCATGTTTTCACGTGCCCCTACAGTTAAGCCATGTTTAGACATGCACCCGCGCACTCCGCCATGTTAATACTTGTACCTTGTACCATGTACCCTTATTATCTTCGCTTTAGTAATAGGGTCAAACAAAATTCTGCTATGCTCCCTTGTACATTATTCTCTCTCTCTCATGCATTGCATTGCATCATCCTAACATTAAAAACTTCTCTCTTTTCTCCCTAAAAAAAAAGAATTAGTTTTTTACCACACACTACCACTAGTCCGTGTCAGCACTGCACAGGTCCCCATTACCCGGAGTATTCGATGTGCAGGAATTTGTGCGCTACTGCCGCCCTCTTTTCGAGTCACTCGTCTACTCCACTCACCGTGTACGTCCCGCGAGCGGTGGGAACCTTTTACCTTACCCGTGTCAACCCACACATAAAGATTAGGATACTACTTAGACCAACCATTTAGGATGTAAATAAATGCAAAACTTTTCACAAAATAAAATGTGCATTGCATCTAGACGACCTCTAAGGTCCATCGCTCACCCCTTGGGCCATCTATCAAAATTCCTCATCTTGGCCTATCTAGGTTACCTACCCATCATTGCGATCCATTTGGGCCTAGCCTTCATCTCGACCCGCTTTGGTCAAAATCCCACAATCCTTTGGCCTCTTAGGACAATCTTATCTACCTTTGACCTCCTAGGTCAACCCTTGACCCCCTGGGTCAACCTTACCTACCTTTGACCTCCTAGGTCAACCTTCGACCACCTAGGTCAACCTTCCCAACCTTTGACCCCCAAGGTCAACCTTATCTACCTTTGACCTCTTAAGCCAACCTTTGACCTCCTAGGTCAACCTTACCACCCTTTGACCTCTTAGGCCAACCTTTGACCCCCTAGGTCAACCTTTGACCTCCTAGGTCAACCTTACCACCCTTTGACCTCTTAGGCCGACCTTTGACCCCCTAGGTCAATCTTATCCGTTTAAGTCAACCTTTGACCCCCTAGGTCAATCTTATCCGTTTAAGTCAACCTTTGACCCCCTAGGTCAACCTTACCTACCTTTGACCTCCTAGGTCAACCTTTGACCACCTAGGTCAACCTTCTCAACCTTTGACCTCCAAGGTCAACCTTATCTACCTTTGACCTCTTAAGCCAACCTTTGACCCCCTAGGTCAACCTTTGACCTCCAGGGTCAACCTTTGACCTCCTAGGTCAACCTTACCACCCTTTGACCTCTTAGGCCAACCTTTGACCCCCTAGGTCAATCTTATCTGTTTAAGTCAACCTTTGACCCCCTAGGTCAATCTTATCCGTTTAAGTCAACCTTTGACCCCCTAGGTCAACCGTACCAACCTTTGATCTCTTAGGTCTACCTTTGACCCCCTAGGTCAACTTTATCCGCCTTTGACCTCTTAGGTCTACCCTTGACCTCCTAGGTCAACCTTATCACCCTCGACCTCTTAGGTCACCCCTCGACCTCTTAGGTCAACCCTTGACCACCTAGGTCAACTTTATCCGCCTCCGACCTCTTAGGTCAACCCTTGACCTCCTAGGACAACCTTATCACATTTAACCCCCTAGGTAAACTTTATCGTCTTTGACCTCTTAGGTCAACCTTTGACCCCATAGGTCATTCTCATCCGCCTTTAACCTCTTAGGTCAACCTCATCCACCTTTGACCTCTTAGGTCTACCCTTGGACCCCTCGGTCAACATTATCACCCGTTGACCTCTTAGGTCAACCTTTGACCTCCTAGGTCAACCCAATCACCTTCGACCTCTTAGGTCAAACTTGGACTCCTAGGTCAACCTTATCCGTTTTCGACCTCTTAGGTCAATCTTTGATTCCATAAGTGAACCCAATTACCTTTGGTCCTAACCGCTTAGGTCAAACCGTCATCTTGACCCACGTCGTCCAGACCACCTAGGTCAACCCGTTTTGGTACACACACCATCCTTGACCCATTTAGGTCAACCTACCCGTCTTAGGTTAAAACTACCCCTTCACCTTTGACCTGCCAAGGTCACCCCGTGACCCGCTTAGATCGACTTACCTATCTTGGATCCATCTAGGTCAATCTCCAACCTTCCTTAATCCACCAACCCGAATAGGTCAACCTTAGACCCGCCTAGGTCAAACCATGTCCATCCCGCTTAGATCATCCCATAGGCAAACCGATACAACCGGCTATCTTGACTCATTCACCATATAGGTCAGTCCAACCCTTCTCATTTAGGTCGACCTATCCTTTACCCATCTAGGTCAACCCACCATTATCGTCGCGTCCTAGCTTGAACCACTTCTTGTCTCAAACCTTAGGTCAAATTTAGGTCAAACCATACCCTACTCAATCAAAACCAACTCCTATAGGTCTTCCTCACCCATGCTTGACCAAGGACCGAGTCATCTCCCTCTTTTTGACCCCTATGGTCATCTCTCACCTCTTTTTAAAAGTCTAACTTGATTCGAACTATGGCGACCTGAGCCTC
The DNA here is from genome assembly GCA_026119855.1 of Campanula takesimana. Classification (NCBI taxonomy): domain Eukaryota; kingdom Viridiplantae; phylum Streptophyta; class Magnoliopsida; order Asterales; family Campanulaceae; genus Campanula; species Campanula takesimana. Next base: position 10,299 of record JAOWBW010001795.1, read on the forward strand.
TTATTGTGTGGGACCTCTCCCTCATGATAAGGGGAACGTAGGCAACTTCGGCCCGGTCAAACTTTCAATTTTTTACCAAAATGCATTTCAAAAATGTGGAGACCGACTCTTTTCCAAAAAAATGATTCTTATAACGATGACTTATCATTAATACGAATCTAATTCTTTCATGACATAGAGTTTCTGCATCATGTCGGCTGCAAGGAACATCGAAGTTGCAACTGAAGCTGCTACCCAAGATCCCGAGACAATCCTCTACACCGGTACTGCTCTTAGTAAGCAAGCATCCCACTTCGAAGCCATCCTCGATGAACAAGCAATCCACTTTAAGGCCATTCTCAATGAGCAAGCAACACACTTTCAGAAGGAGATGCATAAGACCCTAAGAGATATCGAGAGGCGCCATTTGTCTGACATTCGTGGCGTTTATGATTACCTCAGTCGAGTTCTCCCTCTTGCTCAATGTCAACACCCGTACGCTCCTCAAATATACGGGCCGCCACAGACTGTCCCCGTCGAGATGCCTCCTATGACTACTCATCAACAAGGGGTGCCGGTACCTAAATCACCCTCAAAGACAGTTCGTGAAAGGAAGGACGAGCGCGAATTCGACGACTTAGGTATGCCGTTAGCCAAACTCTTCAAAAGTCTAGTTCAAGCCGGCAAGTTGTCTCCTTTGATCAACTATGAACCAAGTAGGGTGAAGCAATGCTTGGATCCCTCCAAACACTGCCAATACCACCAGTACATTGGGCATGACACCGAAGATTGCGTCCAATTGAGGAGAAAGATTCAAAGCCTCATTGACAGCGGAGCCATCACCCGCCAACGGAATACATGGGCATGGGCAAAAGAGGAAATTGGGGCTACCTCCTTTAAATAAAAGAAAAGAAAAGTAAACCACCGCAATGAGCTGCGATGGAGCAATCACCATAGAAAAGTAAAAGTCCCATTTATTTTCACTTCAAATGTTCTATTTTTCTTTCTTTCCCTACAAAGAAGATTAACGCGGTAGCAGCAGCCATGACAACTACAATGGAGCAATCCACCGCAATGAGCTGCGATGGAGCAATCCACTGCAACAACTACAAAGGAGTAATCCACCGCAATGAGCTACAAAGAACAACTCACCTCAAACAAACCTCACACCCCTAAACTCAAAACCCAACTTCATCGTCAACCGGGCAACCACTCAAAGCCAAACATAACCTACCTTGAGCCAACTTTCTTTCTTTTCTTTCCTCCCACACATACCCACTGAAACCCGACACCATCGTCAAGCGGGTCATCCCCGAACTACGCGGACCTGAGCTTCTCACATTGAGGAGAACGTAGGCAACCTTAGGGTCCGGTCCAAATATACACAACCCACCTCGTAGCCAATTTTCCTTCTCTTCTCTCTTCCCCATATTTCTACTCCTGACTTCTTCACTCACAATTGATCAAAACATTTATTAATTTGAGGCTACTTGTTTACCAATTAACCATAACTCATTAACTAATCAACGAGGTCCATTCTCGAGCAATCAAATGAGAATCTTGAATAAAACAATTTTCAAACGTCTCGACAAGTCTTCCGTTCTACAATCTAGGAAAGAGCTAAACACTTACTTTCTGTCAAGCAGGGGCTTCCGCCCTTTTGTACATATATACCCTCAGTTGCTCAAAGAATCAAAATGTGAATACTATCTCTCTCTCTCTCTCTACTCTCCCAAAATGCCCCCGCATGTTTTCAAACAATTCTTTTTCCTTTTTTGAGTCGACTGAATGATTTCAAAAAAAAAAAAAAAAAAAAATTTGACGCAAAAGAGATGCCCGCTAGATTGAAAACCCGTAAGGGCGGTCTAGGCAGAAAAAAGGGTGCGTCTTAAAAGAGGTAGGATACCCCGTTCTACGCAACTGGGGCTTCCCTAACAATAAAGGACCGACCATAAGGTTTCTCAAAGAATGCCGGGGCTTCATCAAGCATATACTTAGAAGAAGGGCATCCCTCATCATCAAGCTTGACGTAGAGTTTCTCAAAGGAGGGAGGGTACCCGCTCACCAAATTAGATAATCCCCAACGGAATGGGTCGACCATGTGGTTTCCCAGAGAATACCGAGGCGTCAACAAGGATACACTTAGAAGAAGGGCACCCCTCATCGTCAAACTCGGCACGCGACGACCTATTTGGATTGATTAGAATCATAATTAATTATAAGGCATCTGTATAAGATCATAACACTTTCATAAAGTTTTCTCCTCCCCGATACTTTGTTTATAAACCCGCACTCTCGATCTCCACAAAATTTGTATAAACCTCCTCGGTCCACTCTGAGACCCATCTTTGTGATTCTTGAACCGACTCGGTCCTTCACCCTATTTCCTACACAATAGGATACCCTTAGGTCCCAACCTACCTGGTTCAAAACCTTAGGTCCCAAGCCTACCCGGTCAGTCTTGCCTAAGTTACACCATAAACTCTCTAGGTCCCGAGCCTACCCGATCAGTCTTACCTAGGTCCCAAACCTACCCGGTGAGTCTTACCTACGTTACATCATAACCTCTTAGCTCGACCTTCCGCAAGTTCGTAGCATGACCCCTTCGGCCTCAAACCGGTTCTACCCAAAACTTCAGACCTTAAACCAGTTAACCAAAGCCAAATCCTTAGGGTGACCCATTAGGTCCCGAACCTACCGGTCCTGAGCCTACCCGATCTCCTAGATCTCAAACCTACCAACACATACTCATCCTTACCTTGTCTAAGCAATGGCTCTCTTATCCTCCTCGTTCCAACCTTTTAGGTCTACCCAGTCTAACCTATTGAACGATCCCTTAGATCCCAAGTCCATGTAAGGCCGCCAAACACCTACCTTATAGGTCTCTAGCATATCCGATTCACACCTTAGGTCTCAACTCCTAAACCCTTTAGATCACAAAACTGTCTACCCTCTAGGTCTATAACCTTAGATGTCGACCCTTAGAACTCTTTAGTTCCCAAGCCTGCTTGGTCCAACCAAAACAATGCCATCTACGCATACTGTCATACCCAAACCATGGCCCTGCCACTCTTAAACCTAGTGTCACTCCTTAGCTTCAAAAGACTTCCTAGTCTGACCTTCAACCACTTAGGTCTCTAACCTACTTAATCCGAGCCGAGTCTAAACCTCACCACCTACAAGGTCCACCCTTGAACTCCATGGATCTCAAACCTTTATTCCCCACGAGTCCAAACCTCAAACGTGCTCGAACGCATAGGACCTCCCGCGTACCGTGATATGCCATAAAGATATCAAAACCCGTCCAGTCAAAAATCATGCGCTTAACACCTTTAGTCCCATACCAAACCCACCTTCGCAATCGCCGAACGAGCTTGGTCACGCGAGACCAAAGCATACCCAATCCAACTTAAGGTACCTATTGTACTCAAGCAAAGTCTTGGACACTCAATCCCTTTACCTAAAGCGCCAATATGGTCATATATCCAAAACCATTTCCTGCACCTACGGTTCGCACCTAGCCTAAAATTTCAAACACTCTAGGATCCAAGCCCGACATGCGTATTAGGTACTAGGATCATCCAATCCCAATCCGTTGCTCCTTGGCTGACCTCAAACCTGCTTGGTCCTAACCCATAACGCGGTTTCTCTAGGACAAAAGACTTACCCTCTTGAAATCCTTATGTCCCAACACTACCCTACCTAGCCTTCGATCTCCTAGATCTCACGCCTACCATTCCATTAGGCCCCGGTCTCCTTAACACATGTCTGAGTCTTACCCTAGCTAAACCCTAGCACTCTAGCCTAGGTCTAACCTATCGAGCCTATCCAGCCACGAGGTATCAAGCTCATTTGCCCCAAACCGCAACACTCTTAGACCTCAAACTTGCCCGGTCTAAACCAAGACAAACCTTCAAATGCTTTCGGTCTCGAAACCCTAGCCTTAAGCCTAAGTAGTCACATTCTCTCAACCCCATCCTCAAGCCTAGGTTGCTTTATCCTCTACAAACCCTAGCCTCAAGCCTAGGTAGTCACCTTCTATTCAAAGCCTAGCCTTAAACCTAGGTAATCGTATTCCCTCTAAACCCTAGTCCCAAACCTAGGTAATCGCCTTCTCTCTAAACCCTAGCCTCAAGCCTAGGTAGTCACCTTCTATCCGAAGCCTAGCCTTAAACCTAGGTAATCACATTCTCTCAAACCCTAGCCCAAGCCTAGGTAATTACATCCTTCCAAACCCTAGCCTAAAGCCTAGGAAGTTACATCCTTCTTAAACCCTAGCCTCGATCCTAGGTAGCCACATCCTTCCTAAACCCTACCCTCGAGCCTAGGTAGTCACATTCCCTCCAAACTCTAGCCTCAAGCCTAGGTAGTCGCATTCGCTCTAACCCTAGCCTCAAGCCTAGGTACTCGCATTCGCTCCAGAACCTAGCCTCTAACCTAGGTAGTCGCACTCTTTCTAAAACCCTAGCCTCAAGCCTAGGTAGAAATTATCCTCTTTAACTCTATCATCAAGCCTAGGATTCAACATTCCCTTCAAACCCTAGTCCTAGACCTAGGAAATTCCTTCACCTTAGTCTCAAAATATAGGAAGTTTACAGTCCTTAGCTTAAAACCTAGCCCAAAGCCTAGGTTACCACGAACATTTCCAAGCCATAGTCACCAATCCCGGAAAATGGTGAACCCTAACATCAAGCTTAGTGGACCTTCCACAAAAGCAATCCCTCTTCCCAACGGTCCATGGTCTCAAGCCTAAGAAGTCACAACCTTTCCAACTCCCAGCCTTATGTCTAAAGACAACGCCTTTGCAACCTCTGAGCCTACCACAACTCCAAGCCCTAGCCTCCTAGACCTAGGAAATTCCTAAACCCTAGTCCCAAACCTAGGAGAGTCATGGTCCTTAAACACCAGTTTCCAAACCCTTGTTCGAAACCCTAACATCTAGGAAGTTCCCAAACCTCAACCTTCCAAGCCCTAGCACTAAGCCTAGGATAGAATACTCTCTCATGCTTAAATAACTCCTATCCCTAGCCTGTAAGCCTAGGAAACCCACAGTATCTCCAAGACATAATCTAAAGCCCAAAAAGCCTTGACATCTTTGGCATCCCTATCTCAAGATAAAGAGACCACCATCTTCCTTATTCCCTTTCCTTAAAAGAGCCTTAGGTCCTACCTCTAGGCAACCAAGAAAAATGTCCCTTACCTAACACCTTGGTCTCAATGGCTCGTAGCCTCATCCCCTCCTAAATTAGGATAAGCGGAACCCAGATCATGTTTCCCATATTAGAAACTCCCCGAGAGTCCATCTCCTTCGCGTCTCCCTAAAGGTCATTTGCCCTTGTGACTCACCAAAGAGTCCCTTGTGACTCCCCGAGAGTCTATCAACTTTGTGACTCCCGAGAGTCCGTCACCCTTGGGACTCCCCGAGAGTCTATCACCTTTGTGACTCCCCGAGAGTTCATCCCGTTTGAGACTTCATAACAATCCATCATCTTTGCCTCCACGTGCAAAATTTCAGTTTTACCCCTAGTACATTCCCCTTTGATTCATTTTAGGTGCCCTTAGCACTGTTTTGACTGATATTCGATACCTTTGGGAACGGAAAGCCCCTTAAAATTTCCATTCTTCACCAAATATTTGCTTAGGATTCGTATGGTTGTAGAGACTTCGGCGCCTCTATGACATACGCATCCTAGATCGATCGCGATTGGCAGAAGCCTCGGCGTTTCTGTTTGCGAAAGATCCAGCATCTATTATTTTAGCACTTCTTAATATTTGCTTAGGATTCGTATGGTTGTAGAGACTTTGGCGCCTCTATGACATACGCATCCTAGATCGATCGTGATTGGCAGAAGCCTCGGCGTTTCTGTTCGCGAGAGATCCAGCATCTATTATTTTAGCATTTCCTAATATTTGCTTAGGATTCGTATAGTTGTAGAGACTTTGGCGCCTCTATGACATACGCATCCTAGATCGATCGTGATTGGCAGAAGCCTCGGCGTTTCTATTTGCGAGAGATCCAGCATCTATTATTTTGGCATTTCCTAATATTTGCTTAGGATTCGTATGGTTGTAGAGACTTTGGCGCCTCTATGACATACGCATCCTAGATCGATCGCGATTGGTAGAAGCCTCGGCGTTTCTGTTTGCGAGAGATCCAACATCTATTATTTTAGCATTTCCTAATATTTGCTTAGGATTCATATGGTTGTAGAGACTTTGGCGCCTCTATGACATACGCATCCTAGATCGATCGTGATTGGCAGAAGCCTTGGCGTTTCTGTTTGCGAGAGATCCAGCATCTATTATTTCCTAATATTTGCTTAGGATTCGTATGGTTGTAGAGACTTCGGCGCCTCTATGACATACGCATCCTAGATCGATCGCGATTGGCAGAAGCCTCGGCGTTTCTGTTTGCGAGAGGTCCATCATCTATTATTAGGGTTCGTATGATTGTAGAGACTTCGGCGCCTCTATGACATACGTATCCTTGATCAATCGTGATTGGCAGAAGCCTCGGCGTTTCTGTTTGCGAAAGATCCAACATCTATTATTAGGATTCGTATGGTTGTAGAGACTTCGGCGCCTCTATGACATACGCATCATAGATCGATCGCGATTGGCAGAAGCCTCGGCGTTTCTGTTTGCGAGAGATCTAACATCTATTATTTTAGCACTTCCTAATATTTGCTTAGGATTCGTATGGTTGTAGAGACTTCGGCGCCTCTATGACATACGCATCCTAGATCGATCGTGACTGGCAGAAGCCTCAGCGTTTCTGTTTGCGAAAGATCCAGCATCCATTATTTTAGCGCGATCGGCAGAACCCGGGCGTTTCTGTTTGCGCTTACCTCAGCGTTTATTATTCCACCTCAGGATTATTTAGACAACGTAGTCTTTATTGTCCCATTATCCCTCTTGCTTCAAATGACTTCATTTCCTAACGAATGTTCGTTCTTCATACAGGATAGTGCCTGTAGGTTTATTATCCCTAGCAGAAGTCTGATGGCTTGTTTTTCCCTAATTCCTCTGAACTACGACCGGCTTGATTCCTCGGAGGATACGTAGGAAACCTGAAAAGGTTCAGCCACCCGACCGACATGGTCATCTCTCATCCCAGCATGTGCACCTTCCCAGCAGAAGACGTTGCTCCCCATCAGAGGAGACAGTCATCCCAATTTCCATCAGATTTGAACAACGTTTGGCTTGATTCCCCTGTGGATACGTAGGTCGCCTGTCAAGGTTCAGCCGTTCCCTTATCTTTCATCTGTTTTGAAACTCATGTTTCAGACGGATCCTTCTTTTATCGTCGACCCCACATTGCCTTGCAAGAAGCGTCGCCGAGGGGCTACTGTTAGTACCCGACCTGAAAATGAGTTTATTAGGACTTTCCCAAAAATACAAGGACTTTATAGGAATTAGAAACCTTGCAAAGACTTGTCCCGGATTCCCAAAATATCTCATTTATGACAAAATCTATCAAATTAGGTAGTAAATGGTTCCTTAAAACCATGCAGAAACCCTAGCTTAAGAATCAAGTCAGCCAGCAGCCTTGGCCACGCGGCCAACATTGCTCCGCGTTGATCTGGCCACGCGGCCCACTCTTGTAACCGGCTTTCAACCATGGCCAGGCGGCCAACCTTGCGCCGATGATCTGGACCATCAGATCTCCCCTCAGTTTACTATTTAAACCTATTCCAGGCTATTGGTTTAAGGATCCGATTTTGAGGGCTCTAAGTACGAATTTTGGAGTTCTTAAACAATATTTTGCTCTCTAATTAGCATTCAAACACTCAAGAAGATCCAGGTCTATTTCTTGCCAACATAGGTAGTTTTCTAACTTTTTCTTCGTGTTCTTGCATTATTTTTAATGTAGATCTTTTATATTCATGTTCGTACATGTTTATTCATAGTTTCTTCATATGCTTTGCATGCTCATTCATATGTTTCATAATATGTTCTTCGCATGTTCTTCGTGTTCATAGATTAAAACCTTATTTATGCTATATTTAGGGTTGCAATCTTCATAATTACATGTTATTTCATAGCCGATGATGATCTAGGGTTCATCAACCGAGGATGATCTAGGAACTACTTCTAAACCCTAATCTTTAGGTAATTCCCCCCTCATTATGCATGATCCCGATTCTCCTGCCTATTCTAATTCTCTGCGAACTACGCTGACCTGAGCTTCTCACATTGAGAGGAACGTAGGCAATCTTCGGATCCGGTCTAAATCACTAACACACTACTAACACATTCATCATGATAGAAAGACCGATCAATTCGGGCAATAGGAGTGATAACGTCCAATATTCTTCTCTTGTTGTAATTTGACCCCCGAACCCATTAAACATGCTTTTTCTCAATGTTTAGCTATAATTAAAACGGCGTGGCGACTCTCATAATTTTTAATGTTGCTATGAATATCTCAAATTCAAATACACGTATTTACAGCTAGGTCATCAACCATGATCAGAGCCCCAACGGCTATTAAAGACATCTGCTCATCAATCATATTGTGCCAGCTCATCGTCTTTGCTCAGAGCTCCAACGGCTAGATTTAAGCTCTCTGCTATAAATAGCCTGCTCATCTTCATTTCCAAGTTTCTAGAGTTTGTGCTTACTAATATCCTTGAAGTTCTGAAGATTGCTGCTTATATTCCCAGATTCAAGATCAACCTTCAAACCTTCATACCTTCAAACTCCTGCCCAGATCCTAAAGCCTTGTATCACCAGAATTCTTAGTGCTCTTGATCTCATAGATTCATAGAGGCCAGAATTTCTGTCACACACACACCTCTTGAAGCTTTGATCATATCGATCTAACTTCTTGAGATACACCGGTTTAGTCTAGGATTTGTTCTTCATAGAATAGATTTTGATTTGAGTTTTGATTCATTGTAATCTTGTAAAAGCTCCTCACATCAATAAATCTCTCCATTAGAAAATCCAAGACTAACCATCTTGGTAGAGGACGTAGATCTTTCATCGATCGAACCTCTCCAAATAGCTTGTTCTTTATTCTGGCTATTTATTTCCTACTTAATCATTCTGAATTACTGCTTTGTTTGATCTTATCAGATTGCTATATTGCTGCTATGTTTGTTATTGCATATTGCCTTAGAATCCTTTTTATCCAACACTTTAAGCCAAAACTTAGCGCGTGCGTTTTTATCTCTACGCACCTTTTCCTGCGCAGTAGCTGCTTAAATTTCCGCTGTGCATTTCACACTCTCTGTGCGCATACGCTATTGTTTCGCAAAGGGTTTGAAAAGAATTTTTAAAACGCTATTCACCCCCCTCTAGCAATTTTCATACCCTTGTTTCCCCTTTGGGACCAACAAGTGGTATCAGAGCAAACACCTTCATAAAACTTGTATCTGTTTTTCAAGCTTAACAGCTTGGGTGCCGATTCAAGATGGCTTCAAAATCTTGGGCAATGGCTAACTATTCACATGTTTCAGTGTTGAATGAAGTTCACTTCGAAATCTGGAAGCACTGCATGCTCACTCATTTTTCTTCTATCGACGAGATCCTCCACGACATCGTTCTTGAAGGACCCTATATTCCAATGAAGGCCAATCCAGATGCTGCTACCAACAAGGATAATCCTACAATCAAGAAGGCCAAAGAGGAATGGACCGATGAAGAAAAGAAATGGGTTGGCTACGATGGAAGAGCTAGAAACATCATTCTTAGCACTCTAGACCTCTCCACGCACAATCAAATTGTGAGCGGTGGAACTGCAAAGGAGCTATGGGATGCTATTGAAGGATATGTGAATGGAGACAATGTAAGCAAGGAAAACAAAATATTTGTGGTGCAAAGAAAATTCAACTACTTCATGAGAAAGGATGGTGAAACCTTGAGACAAACCTATGATCGCTTTTGTGCTGTTGTAAACTCTTGTAAATCTCTTGGAACCACATTAACTAATAAAGAAGTCAATTCTCAATTCTTGGATGCGCTAGGTTCCAGATATGTGCATAAGGAAAGTCATCTGGAAGACTCTGGATTACTAGATACTTGGCCACTGCGCAGCTTATACGCTAACTTAAAAGTGTATGAGCTAAAACTTGATCGAATTGACGAAACTGAAGGCAAAGGAAAACTTGTTTCCTATGTTGAGCAAAAGGAACCTGCGCCTGCTCAAACCTCAGACAAAGTCTCTACTTCCTCTCTACTTGAAATGGATGATGATGATTTCGCCATGTTCGTAAAACGATTTCAAAAGTTCAGGAAATTCTCCAAGCCAGGATCCTCAAGTAAAACTCCAGCTAAATTCTCTCGTGGCAGAGACTCAAAGTAAGATGATGATTTGGTCTGCTACAACTGCAGAAAGCCCGGTCATTTTGCTTCAAAATGCCCTACTCCAAAATTTGAGTATATGAAGAGAAATACTGCGCAGAGATCATCAAAGCAGCGCGGAATGATTGCTGAAGAAGACTGCGCAGAAAAGGAACTGAAGACTTGGATAGAGACTGACACTGAAGACAGTGATGATGACTCTGAGGATGGACTGCTCTGCTTGGTGGCTAATGCTGATGCTGATAGCGATTCAGACAATGATCCCGATACGGATACAAAGGCTGCGCCAAGTACAATTCAGAAGAAAGGTCCCACCATCACAAAATTGGTGGAAATGGGACATCTGACTCCAAGCAGACAGAATGGCAAGTACTTATTTGCCAGAGCAGACCTATTAAAGAAATTTGTAGCAGCGCCTCCGCGTAAAGAATCTCTTGAAATTCCTGCTGAAATTGTGATAGAAAAGAATGACTCTGCTGCTGAGCGCGAGTCTATTTTTCAGCAAGCTGAAAAGGTAATCAAGAAATTCAATTCTATGAAAGAAGCAGTGGACTTATCAATTGGAGAAATTTCACAGCTTAAGACGGAAAAAACTCTTTTAAAATCTGAAAACACCCTCCTTAAGGAGCAGATTAAGAGCATGACTCCTCTTACTGAAAAGAACCGTTTCTTGACAGATCAAAATGCGTTATTTAAAGTAAGAAATGAAGAGTTGGCTGCTCAAGTAGCTGATCTCACAAAGATCACTGATGAGTGGACCAAATCTCGTGTCACTATGGATCAAATTCTAGAATCCCAAAAAGCCAATGGAGATAAGGAAGGCTTGGGGTTCTCAACTAGTGACAACTTTAAATGCGCCGTCTGCTCTGAAAGAGAAAAGGATTTTACACCCCAAAAAACTGTTGAAATTCCTAAAGAAGCAAACTGGGAAAGCCAAGGGTAAGGCTAAAGTTGTCATGATTTCTCATATTCTGACTATGGTTGCGCTTCAACTTCGAATGTCAAATCTGCGCAAAAGGGTCATGCGCATGAAAGCCATGCTCCCCAACGCCAGATGCGCATTCTTAAGAAAAGCGCTCCCAAACCTCAGAAAATGATATTTGTCAAAGCTAGTTCAACTGCTCCAGTTCAGAATGCTAAGCCAAAGAAAAGTAAAGAGTTTGTAAAAACCCAATCTATAAGTGGCTTACATCATTATGTTGTGTGTGATGGTTTAGGTCACAAGGCTGCTGAATGCCTTTTGCGATTTGCTCCTAATGCCAAGGGACGTAAAATCCTAAGGTTAGACAGGAGTGGGTTGTCAAAAGTTGCTAACTCTAGGACCCAAGAATAAAAGGGACATGCGTTTTTAATGTCTATTTTTCAGGTCTCCTGCTTCACTGCGCACTCTTCACAAACTAAAGCGTATATATGGTACCTCGACAGTGGATGTTCTAGACACATGACTGGAGATGTCACCGCTCTTGAAGATGTGCATGAAGGAAGAGGTCCCTCTGTAACTTTTGGAGATAACAACAAAGGGCACTTAGTTGGATATGGAAGAATCAGAAAAGATAAAGTGTGCATTGAGAAAGTTACGCTTGTAGAAGGACTTAAGCACAACCTGCTCTCCATATCACAATTTTGCGATAAAGGTTTGGAATGTCACTTCACTGCAACACACTGCTATATCAAAGATGGCACATCCAGACTAACTTTGCTCACAGGGACTCGTAAGACTAATGTTTACATTATTGATCTCACCGCTATAAATTCTATCACTAATCTCTGTTTTGTAGCAAAGAATGTAAGTGAAAGCAGCTGGCTATGGCATAAGCGCTTAAGTCATTTGAACTTCAAGTATTTGGCTAAGCTAGGAAGGGAAAATCTTGTAAAAGGACTTCCCAAAGTAGCTGACCATCATGACAGAAAATGCGCAGCATGCCAGCTCGGTAAACAACCAAAGCAGTCTTTCTCCAGCAAGATTGCCTCCTCAACTTCCAAATGTTTACAACTGCTTCACATGGACTTGTTTGGACCTGTCACCACCGCAAGTATGGAGGAAACAAATATACCTTAGTTGTGGTAGATGACTACTCAAGATATACATGGGTCGAAATGATGATATCCAAAGAAGACTGCTATGATATCTTGACTGCTCTCTTTCGAAAGCTCCAAACTCAAAAGGAAGACGACATTGTGAGCGTTAGATCAGACAATGGTACTGAATTCAAGAACAACAGTATCGCTCAATATTGTCATGACCACGGAGTAGATCACAACTTCTCTGCTGCTGGAGTTCCTCAATAAAATGGCGTTGTGGAAAGAAAGAATCGCACGTTGATTGAGGCTGGAAAAAACCATGATAGCCGAAGCAAAGCTGCCAAAGTATTTTGGGGAGAAGCTGTCAACACTGCTTGCTTTACTCAGAATAGATCCCTCATCAACAAAGCCTACAACAAAACTCCATATGAACTATGGAGAGGAAGAGCGCCCAACATTGCTTTCTTCAAGATCTTTGGCTGCAAATGCTATATCCTTTACAACGGCAAAGATCATAGAGGTAAATTCGACGCCAAAGCAGATGAAGGTATTTTTGTTGGGTATGCCAAACATTCTAAAGATTTTCGTGTTTTTAATAGAACCACTCTAGTAATTGTAGAATCTGTACATGTTACTTTTGATGAGCATTCTCTCCTTGAGCCACATTTGGCTCCAAATGATTCTGATAATTCTATTGAGAATGATGAGATAGGTACGCAGCCTCAAACTGCACCTGCGCAAAATGATAATCAAGATAACCAATGTCAGAATCAAGCAAGTCCATCTCATGCGCCAACTCCAGATGCTGCGCCAAAAGTGACGACTCCTGATGCGCAAATACCCCCTCCTGCGCATGATGTTTCCCCGCTTCAGCAAATCACTTTTGATGACCTTGATGTTGGAGCTAATGAAGTACCTATTGAAGATCTTCATATTCCTACTACTCAACCTAACTTACCTCTCGAGGTTCGTGAAGTTAGAGATCACCCAACTTCAAGCATCATTGGTGATCTCAATGTAGGGGTTCGTACTAGGAGAGCATCAAACTTTGATGATGAATATCACTCCTTTATCTCTCAAATCGAACCAAAAAAGATTGATGAAGCGCTCTGAGATTCAAGCTGGGTTACTGCTATGCAAGAAGAGCTTAACCAGTTTGAGCGCTGCAAGGTTTGGACCTTAGTACCCAGACCTCATGACCAAGGAGTTATTGGTACAAAATGGTTATTCAGAAACAAGATGGATGAGAATGGAAGCATCACAAGAAACAAATCAAGGTTGGTTGCGCAAGGCTATAGGCAAGAGGAAGGAATCGACTATGATGAAACTTTTGCGCCTGTAGCAAGACTAGAAGATATCAGAATTTTCTTAGCTTATGCCTCTCACAAGAAATTCAAGCTTTATCAAATGGATGTGAAGAGCGCATTTATCAACGGAGAACTCCAAGAGACGGTCTACGTAGCTCAACCTCCTGGATTTGAAGATAACAGATTTCCAAATCATGTCTTCAAGCTTCAGAAAGGTTTGTATGGACTTAAGCAAGCTCCAAGAGCATGGTACGATACTCTATCAGAATTCCTACTAGAGAAAGGCTTCAAGCGCGGTAAAATCGATACAACTCTTTTTATTGCTAAGTATAATGATCATTCTCTACTTGTTCAAATTTATGTCGATGATATTATATTTGGTTCTACTAATGAGTTACTTTGTAAGCGCTTTGAGAAGCTCATGAAAAGCAAGTTTGAAATGAGCATGATGGGAGAACTCACATTCTTCCTCGGACTTCAAATCAAGCAATTGAATGATGACATCTTCATAAATCAATCCAAATACACAAGAGACTTAATCAAGAAATTTGGACTTGAGAATGCTAAAGCATACGACACTCCAATGGCCACGGGCAATAAGCTTGACAAAGACTTAAAAGGTAAGAAAGTTGATCAAACTTTATATCGAAGTATGATTGGCTCTCTCCTTTATCTTACTGCTAGTAGGCCAGATATTATGTTTAGTGTTTGTGTCTGTGCGCGCTATCAAGCAGACCCTAGAGAAGCGCACTTAACTGCTGCTAAACGCATTATTCGTTATCTTTCTGGAACTGTTAACCTTGGACTTTGGTACACCAAAGATTTAAATTTTGATTTGCTAGGTTATTCAGATGCAGACTACGCAGCATGCACAATTGACAGAAAGAGCACAAGTGGAACTTGTCATTTCCTTGGAAATCGACTTGTTGCGTGGGCAAGCAAGAAGCAAGCTGCTGTGTCCATCTCTACTACAGAAGCTGAATACATTGCTGCTAGAAGTTGCTGCTGCCAAATCCTATGGATGAAGCAACAATTAGTGGACTATGGAATTTATGAAGGAAATTGTCCAATTTTCTGCGACAATATGTCCACCATAGCAGTCTCCAACAATCCTGTCATGCATTCAAAGACAAAGCACATCGACATCAAATATCATTTTCTCAAGGATCACGTGGAAAAAGGAAACATTCATTTAGAGCACGTGGGAACAGATAATCAAATTGCTGATATCCTTACAAAGGCTCTTGACGCAAAGAGATTTGTATTCTTGAGAGGAGAAATGGGTATGCTTGAACTTAGCTAACTTGTCCATATGATCTGTTAATACTAATAATATTGTGTTTGCTTGATAAAGTGTTCATCATAGGTCAAGATCCATGCTTCTGCGTAACCCCTGCGCAGTAATTCATTTGCGCATGACACTAATGTTAATTTTTTAAAAGAATCTATTGCGCTATTTAAGCTCTGCGCATGATTTTAACATGCGCACACTTCGTGGATCGCAGGTAAGTCTTCTATTTATTAGAAATTACACATAGGTCCCTGACTGAAAAGTCAACGCTTAGTTCACAAGGGTACTTGTGCAATCAAATTTTTCCCTCGCTTTAATTTTTGAATTTTCTTAGGAAATTACGCTTTTGCCCCTGCGCATGTCCCATTATCATTAATGCATACGGCCATTGATGATAGCGCCTGTTAGAATTCCTGAGCAACATTTATGAGGGAGTTGATATGACTATGACTGCTTAGACCTGCTCACACACGCGCGCGTCAGGTCTGCGCACGCGCGTTCCCTACTCGGCCACATTGCTTCGCTATCGTGCGCCTCTGCGTTTTTCACCAAATTCACCGTCTTTTACCAAACCGCCTCGCTGACATCATACGCCTTTTCCCTTTTTGGTATAAAATCATTTGACTCTTCTCTTTCTCTCTCTCCTGCTCACTCTCCTCTTTCACAAATTCATCACTTTCTCTCCTCTGCAACCTACTCTCCACCTCTCAATCATTTCCTTTTCTTTTCTCTTTGACTTTCCTTTCAATCTCTGCAAATCTCTTCTCTTTCTTCCTCATTTCAAAAACCCTAGTACCATTTAAATGGCTCCCCAAAAATCAAAAGCTAAGGTAGTTGTTGAGGTCCATGAACCGGTTGAAGAGGTTCCTCCCCCAGAAGCTAAGACCGTCGACAACATGGTAACAATTTCTGACCCTTGAACTCATTTTCTGTTGATCCGCCATTGTTGAGTCTCGAGTTCTTAAAACTCCCTTTTTCGATTTTTCTCTCATTGTTTAATCATTTTCAAAATCGTTTGTTGTTTTGGGTTCTTCTCTCTCTGATCTACATTGATATCTACTTTATTTCACGATCAATACTGTTTTCATATGTTTTCTGCAAAATTTTTCGTTCGAAAACCACCAAGGCAGTCGAACAGTTATTCTCAATTTCTGGGCTTAATGTCATATTTTTGGAAATCTTGTTTTCTTAAGTCGTTTTCGTCTCTGAAATGTGGTTATTTCGATATGCTTTTTGTCCATTTTCGTCAATCCTTGATTTTTGGTGTTCTTGGTGTTCTTGGTGTTCATGTTCTATTATTCCGTGTTCATCAAGTTCTTATTTTTCTCTTATGATTTGGGTCGCATAAGAATTTCTTAGTGTTTGTGCTTTTGCGCATAGTTACTTGTTTTTGCGCATTATTTTAACATTCGTTTCTTGTATGGAGATACTGCACATACGTGTATCTGCGCATGCGCTTCGCTCCATTCGTGATTTTTGTCTAAGCTATTTCTTGTTTTGTGCAGAACACTTTTTATTTCCTACAAGGCTGGGAATTAGATCTTGCTGCGCTACACAAAGACGCTGTCGGACGCAGGATTGTTCATCTTATGGATTCCTCCGGCATCTTACCTCTCTTTACACTGGGTCAGGACTTCTATGTCCCCTCTCTTGTAGACGAGTTCTTTGAAAACGCAGAGAGATTCACCATGACACACAAGCAAACCCGAGCAAAGATTGATGTTATCCGCTCAGTTGTTCAGAATTATTCAGTGTGCATTGTTCCTGCGTCACTTAAGAAGCTTTGCGGGTTTAATGTTGATGCGCCAAAAGTCTATTCTGAAGCTAAACAAAACAAGCTTGCGCAGAAACTGGTTGGGGAACCCTCTCTTGTAAAGAAGTGGAGCGTTCATGATCGCAAGGAATTTGGTGAGGTGATGTATCACCTGTGCACCATTATTGGTGACTCAGTAAACTGCAAAAATGGAAATAAGGGCAAGTTCATTTCCAAGCAGTGGGCTTATTGCGCTGCGGTTTATAATGGCGATGCTCTAGACTGGTCCACTGTTCTATTTGATGAGCTATGGGATGCGTCGGAGAGTTATGACAAGCGCATGGACAAGAAAGTAGCCAAGTACAGAACTCACTTTAGGCTACTATCTAAGTATCTAATGAACGTCTCTGAGCTGCGCACCTTCATGCAGAAGCGTCCTGAACTCAAAGTTCCATGCACCAAGACCTATTCCATCTCTCACCTCTACTCACTGCGCAATGAAATTGGTCGCAGTGATTATCGGAAGATCTGGAACAAGGACACCAGCCCAAACAAGGAAGATTGGGTTGATAGTGATAATGATGATGATGAAGCCCCTCAACCCAAGGTAAAGAAAACTCCCGTACAGCCTTCAAAGGCCACTGCGCCTGCTGAACCTGAAACGGCGGCTGCACAGGCAAAACGCAAAGGCAAAGGTATAGCAGATCATGTGCCAGAAAAAGTGAAAGAAATTCCAAATGTCAGGTCAACTGCTGGCATTAAAATAGGATCTGACTTACCACCTCCAGCTCCCAAGCCTTCATAGAAGCACAAAGATCCTCCTGTGCCTGCTCCCTCTCCTATAAAAACCAAGAAAAAGTCTGCATTTACCAGACTTCCTCCTGCGGCGACTATGGTTGAAGAAGACAGCGAGTCTCGAATGGATGAGACTGCTGCTGATGCTGATGCTGCGGATGATACTGCGCAGGGGGAGCGAGATCTAAATGCTGCTGAAGGACCTCCTGCTCAGGGTAAAGGAGATAGTGATGACTA
Organism: Campanula takesimana; assembly: GCA_026119855.1. NCBI lineage: Eukaryota > Viridiplantae > Streptophyta > Magnoliopsida > Asterales > Campanulaceae > Campanula > Campanula takesimana. Next base: position 27,991 of record JAOWBW010001795.1, read on the forward strand.
GATGGATGAAGCTTTTCCCGACTCTGGTACACCTGCCAAGGCCCCTGCTGCTGCACCTGCTAAGGATGTTCCTCTTTGAACTCCGCGCAAGAAACAAGTTGTGCGCAGCACTATGAAGGGACAGCCAAAAGCTGCGGATCCACCTTCTCCTGAACCATCAACAAGTGCCTTCCAACGCCTTAAAATTCTGGTTGGAAATACTCAACCTGGCACCTCTGTCCTCCATGATGGATTGGACTTGGAAGATGATGAGGAAATTACCAAAACTGCACAGGCCGATGATGCTGCGCAGCGAACTGCTGCTGATCCTCCTGAAGGTGAAAAGGAAGGGGATGTGCGTACAACTGATACAGATAGTAGCAGCACGCACTCATCTACGCATAGGTCTCCTGCTGCTAATCCTATTCATCTCTCTCCAAATCGACCCTCACCTAAACACTCTCCTCCCAAAGGGACTCCTCCTCCCGCCTTAGAACAAGCTGCTCCTTCCGTTTTCCTACTTTTCCCACCGTATCTGTAACGACCCGAAAACCCGCCTCTATTTTCTTAGAAATAAATATTTAATTATTTATTCATTGCTTATTTATTTAGTTAAATTATTTATTTATTTAATTATTTATGTGTGCATTTTAGTGTTTCATAATATTTTATATCTAGCATTTTGTTTGATCACCTTGTGCTAGTATGAATTTAATTGGGTCTTGTGGAATGCTTGGGTTGGGTTTATATGTGCGAAGTATTTCTTGAGGGGCTTTAGTGTAACTTTTAAAATAACTCTTACTTACTCCCTCCCCCTCCCCCTTCTCCCTCACTTCTCTTTCCCTGCACACACACACACACTCATCCTCTTCTCTCTCCTCCATTGTTAGAAAGGTAAGAACTCCTCCTTCTCTCTTCATTTTGACCATCTTCCTCCCATTATTTCTTAATGCTCATTTTATGAAAAATGCTTAGATCGTCGATAGGATCGTGTAGAGCCAAGAATATTCGAATTCCGTCATCTTTCATAAATTCAAGTAAGTTTACTTTCCCCATTTTTATGTTAAAATGCTCATATTATGTTCATATGATGATTTAGATGATATACATTGGTTCTTGGTTGAGTTTTGGAGTGTTTGATTGATTACCCATTTTGTTACATTTTAATAAAAGGTTAATTATTGATTGTTGAGATTAAATATTAGTTTGGGTTGATAAATGATGTTATTTTGGTCCCTCTTAAGCTTAGATGTTGTTTGGGTACCTTATTGAACTTGTGGGAAGTGTTGATTTTGGTTGATTTTGAAAATGGCTTGGAACTTTGATAAACCCAGCTAAAAATCCCTCCCAGCCCATCGACCAGGCGCCCGTCCGTGCAGAGCCAGGCGCCCGCCTACCTGAATTTTTCCCTCGGCCAAACCTCCTGGCTAAATGAGCGCCCACCCGCCTCCTTTTAGGCGCCCGCTCGCCCACTTTTTCCAGAATTTAGGTCGATCTTCCGGAAGCCATAACTTCTTCGTCCGGACTCCGATTTAGGCGTGTAAACTATCGTTTCGAAGCTCTCTTCGAGTAATGCAAGATGTGATAGGTTGTTCAGTTAAGTTATAAGTTTTATACTTCGGGATTTTATTGGGTGTTTGAGGTTAAGAGGAGTTGTATCGATCCAGTGTGATCAAGTTTTGCAAATCCAACTGAGTGACTTTGTTGAGTTGTTGTGATCATCTTTGTGATAAGTGAGGATATCATACTTTGAGACCCTTTAATTGAAAGTTATTTTATTGATCGAAATCATCTTTAGGATAAGACTTGGTCTAGGTTTTAGGCGATACCCTATAGTACTTAGAGGGTTGTTATTGAACACTAGAGTGGAGGGTATGGTCCGGTTGTGATCATGTACTACTAGGTGTAACCTTTTGGGGTTCGTTCGAGTGTTAAGAATTGGTTTGTTGATGAACGGATGTAAGACGTGAATTGGTGATGGGGTACCTACGGTGTTGACTAGCTTTAAGGTGTATTTATTCGGTCTTCCTATTTGGAATTCTAGGTGTAAATATAGGGAGTTAATAGTCCCAGTATATCTTTATGAGTAAATGTTTAGGGTCATTTTGGTAATAGTCATTGTGCTATTTGTGAGCGACCGTTTGGGTTGTGCTCTTTATGAGTAACTTGTGGGTATCATATTTAGGATGTGTTTGGTACGTGCCTTATCTTGGAATCATCATGTTTTAATGGTCAATGTTGTTGGGATTTCTATGAGCAATCTCGTTTATCGTTGTTGGACACTTTTGTGAGAAACTTCTTGTGTTTATTATTGTTGAACTCTTCTTGAGTAATCGTTTGTATCTTTATGGTGATTAATTGGTATGGTTCCCTACTTTGGAATCTTTGGTTGTTTATCGAGCAAGTATTTATTACCTAGCATTTATTTGAAAGTCCAGCTGGTTACTTGTGTTCGAGTCAGGCAATGGATAATGTTATAATGGCACGAGCCAAGTCCAGTATAGCATCGCCCATTGGTCCTTCTTTCCCCTTCCAGATTGGCCTTGGTTGGGATGAGCTAACTCCCTTTGGTGAGTATTCTAGCTAGACGTTTTGGGTTTTGACATTGTGTCATCTCCCCTGTCCTTTGTGACATGTTACATTGTTATGGTTCCGGTACCGGGGTTGTGATCTTCAGCTGTTTATGCTACTATAAAGATGGTTTGATTGGTTGGTTGGTTGAAGCTGCGCAACGATTGTTCTATTGGTTTGGTAAAACCTTGGCTCAATATCCTTTGTAACGTGTTTAATTCAGTCTTATGTGCTGCATGATGAGTTAGTCGTTATTTCCAACTGGTATGGGATGGTTGGCGATAGGGAGCTTTCTCATTTGTTGTTATATGATTTACTTGCTCAGTTATATAATTGATTTGCATGATATTATGCCATGTAGATGCATTTAGTAACTTAATGAGATTTTATCTCACCCCGTTTCTTGTTTCAAATTGTTTTTCCTTAACCCCCCCAGGAAAGCAAGTGGTATCGTTTGAGGTCCGTTGTATCGGGAGTCTTCTGAGCAGGTTGATCGCCTTTGGAGTAGTTGCTCTTCAGAGCCTCTTTGTATATGGTTGAAAGGTCGTGGTCATCCAGGGTTATGTATATACTGTTGTCCTTTGGGAATTTATATTATTAACAGTTGTTCTTGCTTCCGCGTTTGTTTCTAGTCTCCGAGTTATAATCTCGTTGATGTATTGTTTGTTAGTATTGGTTTATAGTAGAATTCACGCGCCCGGTTTGGTATTTAGCAATTTGGAGATGTATAATTTGTAAATTTTATGTTTATGGATTTTTTGGAATTTCCGGGGCGTGACAGTTGGTATCAGAGCAATGGTTTTAGATCTTGAAAGAGAATAAGAACTTTGATATTGAATAGGTTTCAATACTTGGATGTTACAAGTTTGAGCGGTTTAGAAAACTAAGTTTTCATGAAAGATGAGGTTAAGGTAGAAGTTGGTTGAGTTATAAGTCATGATATTGACGTCGAGTGTTCCTTCTCTTGTGGTATATCAAGTATAGGATTAGTGTTAATAGTATTGATTCCATTGGGGTTAGTTGGTTTGGGAATCGAGAGCGCGAGTTTTGAGGGCGTGGACGTACCTATTTTGTAAAGTGGAAATGTCTTGTGCTATATTCGTATGTTTGTTCTCAGTAAGTGATTTATGTTGAGGTGTATTCTCGAGTACGAAATTTCGTGATTGCTACTAGTATATGTAAGGCGATTTAGTTATGTCACCTATTCAGGGTATCGACGAGTTGAATGGTATGGTTTAACTTTCTATGTGTTACGAATTTCTTGTGCGCCATCGATAGGTGAAGAATATTTCTATACTAGTATGTTTGACTTTGTTTAGGAGCATACTAGGTATAAATATAATGTTAAGGTCCTATATTGAAAATCAGAAAATCTTTATTATAAGGTTGTGCTGGGGATTTAGCTTACTCTGTTGGCAATATTAATTTTGAAATCTTGGGTATAATTTATACTGGGTGCGATATGTCATTCGATCGATAGGGAACTTGGGTTATATGATGAGTTGATATAAGCTACGATACTGATAGGTGAATCAGTGAACATATAGTATCGGTTGGGTTAAAAGAGTTAAAGATTAAATTTGAGAATTTCTGGATATGAGATTTTTCTTTACTTTTAGTACATCTACGTGAGTGCATCGGAATTGTTTAGTATGAGGAAATACTTAATTTATTATGGGTTATATTAAGAAGTTGAGTTATGATACTTTTGGAATCCTTTTAGTATATGACTGGAGTTGAGTTAAAGCAAAATGAGTAATGAGTATATTGTGGGAGTTATAATCAGTAATGATGGTAAGTGCGTTAAGTTTAAAGAACTGAACATATTTTGAGAAGGTAAGAAATCCTCGAGCAATATTAAAGGCATTTTTGGATTTTAGTTAAATAGTTGTTCCATGGTTCTGAATCTTTTCTTTGTGACGTTTCTCGTTCAGATTAAGGATGTGTAAAGGAAGCTGGGTATAGATACTTGGGCATATTAAAGGATGCTATGATTTTGCATTTGGTCAGTTGAAATGTTATTCGCTAATTGGATTATTATGTTGGTAATACTGTTGAGCATAAGTAATATTGGGTTAATAAATGTATACGTGCAAGGCTAAATTGGGTTAGCCATTGAAGATTTAGAAATTGTTAAAATTCATTTGGGTATATAAGCACGGATTATTAATTTAAATGGGAGTTAGAGGAAATCTTTGAAGATAAAATTTGTGTTGTTTGCGGACTACTGAGTATGTGGAATTGTATTAAGCTTTCAAGAATGGGAGTAATGTATTGATGGTAGTTTAACGTGGATTTAAGTGGACATTTTGTGTTAAGAATTTTGGGCTTATATTGTACCTTTAGTTTAAGGTGTTAACTAGAGTGAAAGCACTATAGTGGTAATCCTTGAAGATATAGCCACTACGGTGAAAATTATGGGGATGGAAAATTTCTTTAGCCTTGTATAGTAAGAAGTTGATTAAGCTCGAGATGGTTTAAATATTTTGAATTTCTGAGGAGTAATCCTAAATATCCGATCTAATGGAGTATCCTTGCAGTGCAATTAAGGTCATGGGTAAGACGAGTTTGTAGTATCTCGAGAATTGTGTTTAGGAGTAATCTGGATTCTGCGATTTTGGGTGATAAAGTATTTGCATATATTTTGAGGATTAACGCTTGATAAGTGGAACTATCTGTGACTTGGAATTGGTTGTGATTTTAGTGATTTTACCTTAGCGGGTAATATTATATTTTATTTTGGGACCAAGTTGAAACGTTATGATAACGGACTATCAAAAGTTGATGGATATATTTCATTAGAAAACTAAGTATGAGGTAATGCTAGTAGTTGAGAAATTCAAAGGTTATGACTGTATTATGTTTTATCTTATAAGGAAAGTGAGTGTGGTAGTGGAATCGCATTCGACCGGATAGTTGATAACAGTAGATTTTTGATTATATCATTGAGTTATTGGGTGACAGTAATCGTTAGCCCTATTCCTTCTCTTATTTATTCGGGTAGTAGTATGATTACGTGGGTTGATGTATAGATCGTCAATGCGTGCGGATGAACCGGAAAAGTAAAACTTATGGATGTTGATGATTTAAGGGTTGATGGAGAGCGTAATGCTAATCAGGATCGAATCAGCTATGTCTTAGAATTGGTGAACAAGTGATAGTCTTGAGAATTTGAAATTCGGGATGAAAGAGGAAGTTAACTTTAGAATGTTTGATACGAGTATACTTGAGATGCGTATGTGTTCAAATGTGTTGGTTTATTTGAGTCGTGGGGACGATGTATGAAATATTTAATTGGTACTTGATAGAGGTTATGAGTGCTTTATGCGAATTGATATTTTGTCGCCTCATTATGACCGCGCGTCGTGATTTTGATGAGTGAATTCGCGGGCAAATTCTTTTTAAGGAGGGTAGATTGTAACGACCCGAAAACCCGCCTCTATTTTCTTAGAAATAAATATTTAATTATTTATTCATTGCTTATTTATTTAGTTAAATTATTTATTTATTTAATTATTTATGTGTGCATTTTAGTGTTTCATAATATTTTATGTCTAGCATTTTGTTTGATCACCTTGTGCTAGTATGAATTTAATTGGGTCTTGTGGAATGCTTGGGTTGGGTTTATATGTGCGGAGTATTTTTTGAGGGGCTTTAGTGTAACTTTTAAAATAACTCTTACTTACTCCCTCCCCCTCCCCCTTCTCCCTCACTTCTCTTTCCCTGCACACACACACACACTCATCCTCTTCTCTCTCCTCCATTGTTAGAAAGGTAAGAACTCCTCATTCTCTCTTCATTTTGACCATCTTCCTCCCATTACTTCTTAATGCTCATTTTATGAAAAATGCTTAGATCGTCGATAGGATCGTGTAGAGCCAAGAATATTCGAATTCCGTCATCTTTCATAAATTCAAGTAAGTTTACTTTCCCCCATTTTTTTGTTAAAATGCTCATATTATGTTCATATGATGATTTAGATGATATACATTGGTTCTTGGTTGAGTTTTGGAGTGTTTGATTGATTACCCATTTTGTGACATTTTAATAAAAGGTTCATTATTGATTGTTGAGATTAAATATTTGTTTGGGTTGATAAATGATGTTATTTTGGTCCCTCTTAAGCTTAGATGTTGTTTGGGTACCTTATTGAACTTGTGGGAAGTGTTGATTTTGGTTGATTTTGAAAATGGCTTGGAACTTTGATAAACCCAGCTAAAAATCCCTCCCAGCCCGTCGACCAGGCGCCCGCCCGTGCAGAGCCAGGCGTCCGCCTACCTGACTTTTTCCCTCGGCCAAACCTCCTGGCTAAATGAGCGCCCGCCCGCCTCCTTTTAGGCGCCCGCTCGCCCACTTTTTCCAGAATTTCGGTCGATCTTCCGGAGGCCATAACTTCTTCGTCCGGACTCCGATTTAGGCGTGTAAACTATCATTTCGAAGCTCTCTTCGAGTACTGCAAGATGGGATAGGTTGTTCAGTTAAGTTCTAAGTTTTATACTTCGGGATTTTATTGGGTGTTTGAGGTTAAGAGGAGTTGTATCGATCCAGTGTGATCAAGTTCTGCAAATCCAACTGAGTGACTTTGTTGAGTTGTTGTGATCATCTTTGTGATAAGTGAGGATTTCATACTTTAAGACCCTTTAATTGAAAGTTATTTTATTGATCGAAATCATCTTTAGGATAAGACTTGGTCTAGGTTTTAGGTGATACCCTATAGTACTTAGAGGGTTGTTATTGAACACTAGAGTGGAGGGTCTGGTCCGGTTGTGATCATGTACTACTAGGTGTAACCTTTTGGGGTTCGTTCGAGTGTTAAGAATTGGTTTGTTGCTGAACGGATGTAAGACGTGAATTGGTGATGGGTACCTACGGTGTTGACTAGCTTTAAGGTGTATTTATTCGGTCTTCCTATTTGGAATTCTAGGTGTAAATATAGGGAGTTAATAGTCCCAGTATATCTTTATGAGTAAATGTTTAGGGTCATTTTGGTAATAGTCATTGTACTATTTGTGAGCGACCGTTTGGGTTGTGCTCTTTATGAGTAACTTGTGGGTATCATATTTAGGATGTGTTTGGTACGTGCCTTATCTTGGAATCATCATGTTTTAATGGTCAATGTTGTTGGACTTTCTATGAGCAATCTCGTTTATCGTTGTTGGACACTTATATGAGAAACTTCTTGTGTTTATTGTTGTTGAACTCTTCTTGAGTAATCATTTGCATCTTTATGGTGATTAATTGGTATGGTTCCCTACTTTGGAATCTTTAGTTGTTTATCAAGCTAGTATTTATTACCTAGCATTTATTTGAAAGTCCAGCTGGTTACTTGTGTTCGAGTCAGGCAATGGATAATGTTATAATGGCACGAGCCAAGTCCAGTATAGCATCGCCCATTGGTCCTTCTTTCCCCTTCCAGATTGGCCTTGGTTTGGATGAGCTAGCTCCCTTTGGTGAGTATTCTAGCTAGACGTTTTGGGTTTTGACTTTGTGTCATCTCCCCTGTCCTTTGTGACATGTTACATTGTTATGGTTCCGGTACCGGGGTTGTGATCTTCAGCTGTTTATGCTACTATAAAGATGGTTTGATTGGTTGGTTGGTTGAAGCTGCGTAGCGATTGTTCTATTGGTTTGGTGAAACCTTGGCTCAGTATCCTTTGTAACGTGTTTTTTCAGTCTTATGTGCTGCATGATGAGTTAGTCGTTATTTCCAACTGGTATGGGACGGTTGGCGATAGGGAGCTTTCTCATTTGTTGTTATATGATAGGAGCTTTCTCATTTGTTGTTATATGATTTACTTGCTCAGTTATATAATTGATTTGCATGATATTATGCCATGTAGATGCATTTAGTAACTTACTGAGATTTTATCTCACCCCGTTTCTTGTTTCAAATTGTTTTTCCTTAACCCCCCCCCAGGAAAGCAAGTGGTATCGTTTGAGGTCCGTTGTATCGGGAGTCTTCTGAGCAGGTTGATCGCCTTTGGAGTAGTTGCTCTTCAGAGCCTCTTTGTATATGGTTGAAAGGTCGTGGTCGTCCAGGGTTATGTATATACTGTTGTCCTTTGGGAATTTATATTATTAACAGTTGTTCTTGCTTCCGCGTTTGTTTCTAGTCTCCGAGTTATAATCTCGTTGTGGTATTATTTGTTGGTATTGGTTTATAGTAGAATTCACGCGCCCGGTTTGGTATTTAGCAATTTGGAGATGTATAATTTGTAAATTTTATGTTTATGGATTTTTTGGAATTTCCGGGGCGTGACAGTATCTACCTCCTCTCTCTCTTCATCTGCGCCAAATTCTCCAGGCTCTCAATACTATTAAAGTCAACCAGGTTGCTACGCAGTCCCAAATGAATCAGCTCATTACTGCGCAGTCTGCTATTCAAGAGCAACTTGATGTGCAGCGATTAGAGATTGCTGCCATTAAGGGGGAGAATGTATCAAAGGCAAGTACCTCCGCAGGTTCCTCAGGCCCCTCTGCACAGCGCGTCCCTGATGCTTTAGATCAAATGGTTTTGGACTCTCTGAAGTCAATAGCTGGGATGCTTGAAAATGTTTGCACCTATTCCGCTATCAATGATGGGTTTATAGGACTGCTTAAGCGTCTGCGCAAGAGCTTGGCCGATGGGTTACATGAAGGGTTTGCCGGGTTGGAAGCCATGAAGTTGGAGAAATTAGAACAAGGTGGTCCTCCGCATGCCAATGCGCTTAATATGGAAAGTGTCAGGGAGTGCATAACTCAAGCGATGACTGATTTCGCTGATGGGTTCAACGCTAGGATGGATCAAGCTATGTTCGATATTCCAAATAGTTAACTTATGTCTAAACCCGCAAGAAAACGGATTAAGGAAGTTTCCTCCCGAAACCGACTGGTCCGGCCGGGTATGGCAAGTGGTCCGACCGGACCATGCCAGGTCCGCCCGGGTCCTTCCACTGGTCCGCCCGGATCTCCTCTGTTTCCATTTTTCTTCTTCTAATTCTTTAAATCCCTCAATGGTCCTTCGATCCAATATTCCAATATAGTCCCTTTTTGGATTTGTTCTATTGTGTGTGACCCTCTAGGATTATACTAAGTTAGCAATGGGTTCAAACATGAAACCATAAGATATGATTAGGTTCTAGCAAACCGTCAATCCTACCCAAATAGTATAACTAGATACAAGTTCGCATTCCTTTAGAATATGTCATAATCCTTTTGTCCACGATGTCATTGAACACAAGTCATGGTCAACGAGTCAACTTGTCTTTGTTCAATACTTTCTCGATTCCGAATATGTTGATAATCCAAACAACATTGATCCAATCAATTCATTTGAGTCCGGCCGAATATTTTCATCAACATCATTCCTACAAGAGGCCCAAGCTTGACATCTCTCCGTAGAGGAACAAATCCATTTAGATTATTATTCTTCCCTACATGAATCCGATTATGCCAATCATACCCTTTATAACTACCCGGTTAAAGGTAGCGTTTGAATATGTCAAACATAATGTTCATCAAGTGGAAGACCATAATAACTTCATGTCTAAGGATTCAAATGACAACTAATATGAGATGTACGTATGACATTGACCATGACATAAATCTCATAGAGTGGGTCATGTCCTGTACTAAACAAGTACCCATAAATCTAACATGATCATCCCATGATCATTTAGCCTTTATACTAATACCAAACAAGTAATAGGGACGGGGATTATTATAAGTAAACATGAACAACAATAATAATCAAAACATCTCTTTATTAATATGAAATAAGTGATAACAATTACAACGTTTATTAAACGTGCCTAGGGCACCAACACCAACAGAAATGTGACCGAACTAGAGGTGTACGGAGATTCACAACTTATAATCTATCAGTCACTCAAGAAGTGGAAGGTACAAGATCCTACACTCCAGAAATATAACGACCATCTCCAAGACTTGGTCAAACAGTTCAGAGAGGTCACACTTTCTACTATCTTCCTAGAGATAAGAACCGCTTAGCAGAATCGCTAGACATGCTAGCATCGCTTGTTGAAATTCCCGAATTGACTGAGGTTAAAACCTTCAGAGTCACGAGGCGAACGACTCCTGCTTATTACTCAATCATAGACTGCAAAGAAGAGTGTAACTCTGTGAATACCTTGGACAACAAACCTTAGTATTATGATGTATGGCGTTTCCTCCTAGACGGAACATTCCCATCAGACGCGTCACCTAAAGCGAAGATAGCCCTCAAACGCATTGCCGCCCAATTTGTTATCATAGGTGATCGCCTCTATAAGAAGCACCACGAGCAGTGTCTACTCTGTGCCGATGAGCACGAAGCCGTAGAAATTATGGACCAAGTCCATCAAGGAGTCTGTGGAACCCACATGAATGGCAATATGCTAGCAAAGAAAATCATCCGACTAGGATACTATTGGGCTACAATGGAAGCGGACTGCACCAACATGGTTAAGAAATGCCATAAGTGCCAGATACATGCCAACTTACAACACGCACCACCGTCCGTATTATACCCCATGACATCCCCTTGGCCATTTTCTATATTGGGAATAGACGTCATTGGTAATGTTTCGCCGACAGGTCATAATGGGCATTCATTCGTGTTAGTCGCCGTTGATTACTTCACCAAATGGATCGAGGCTCAATCCTACAAAGTCTTGAATGCCAGAAAGGTGGCTGAGTTCATTAAGACTAACATTATATGCCTATATGGGGTGCCTCATGAGATGATATCTGACAACGGCACGCACTTTGAGAAAGAATGTAACCAACTCCTTACAGAGTACAAAATAGAGAGACATCAGTCATCACCATACCGACCACAGACCAATGGAGCAGTCGAAGCTGCTAACAAGACCAATGAAACCATTATTAGGAAAATGGCTAAGAATGGCAGAGATTGGCCCGACAAGCTACACTTTGCACTCTGGGGCTACCGAACTTCAATTCGTACCGCTACCGGTGAAACTCCATACGCCCTAGCCTATGGGATGGAAGCAGTGCTACCAATTGAATTAGAAGTACCATCACTAAGGGTTCTCCTAGAAAACCAAGTGAGCGAAGTCGCATGGTTAGACAGCTGTTATGAACAACTAGCCCTGCTAGATGAACGACGACTTCGAGCCGCCGAGCATATCCAAGCGTATCAACGGAGAATGGACCGAGCATTCAATAAGAAAGTCAAGTCCAGAAACATCAAAAAAGGGACCTTGTCCTACGTGAACATCGTCCTGGACCGTTCAATCCTCTGGGCAAATGGGGACCAAGATGGATAGGCCCCTACATAGTCAAGAAGATATTCTCCGGAGGAGCGGTACAACTCGCAGACCTAGATGGAGATCAACTTCCGAAGCCCGTCAACATGGACAAGCTGAAGAAGTACTACTCATAAGTCCGTCCCCTATTCCAAAGAAAGAGGAAAGCTCGCTAGGTTGAAAACCCGCAAGGGCAGCCTAGGCAAAAATTAGAGCAGAAAGCACTAGAAAAGAAGCCCGCTAGATTGAAAACCTGAAAGGGCGGTCTAAGCAAAAATCAGGGTGTGCATTAAAAAAAAAATATATATATATATACATATAATAATAGGGGACAGTCTCGTGCGAGACACCTATGTCTCATGCGAGACATGTCAGTCAGCAAATATATTTTTCTCTTTCTTACACAAGAACTACGATGACCTGAGCTCCTTATTTAATTGATGTAAAAGGAGAACGGAGGCAGCCTTTTGGTCCGGTCTATTCAATAAATAAAATCAAAGTCTTGTCTTCTTATTAATTGAATGTATTTCAAGAAAACAATAAGAAAGTTTCTAACGTGAATACCAACTTGCAAAAGAAAATAAATAAAATACTAAAAGTCTAAACATTGGTCTATCTATTGGCAATCTCTCGATACTCCTAAGGATCTATTTCTTCCTTAACTCAGTAGGGGCTTGACCACAATCCACCTTGTCATCCCTCTTCCTCTTGAACCAAGGTATCTCGAAACCGGGAGGAACATCAAGACGACTGAACACCGAGGGAGTCAGTCTCGCGAACACATGAGGTCTATCTAGAGCTTGGAGTTTACCGGGAAGTCCGTTTGCTCTCTTCTCGTAAAAGTCACTCTCCAGAAAGTCTTGAGTGGCATCTTCTCTGACATTAGAAGGATCCTCCTTAGCTTCCTTCTTCCTCAAATCCAAACTAGGCTCAAATTGGTCCCCAACAGAAAGCGACGGATCTCATCAATACCCTCGACATTGGGACGGAGTTCCGAGAGAAACCAATCTAAGTATTTGTCCAACAAATAGATACTTCCTCCATCATGACGAAGATTGGTCCAACGATCCATAGTGTTGCCTTGCCCCCAAGCGCGAGCCAAGCTCGTAGAGAACTCCGAGTCCATGAAAGAAACATCTCGAGGTTGTCCCCCTGACAAGAAAGTGTCCTGCTGTTGACCGAATTGTCGCATTACCCTCCGAGAAAAGTAGAAAGAAGAATCCCTCAAGCCCGGAAGAATGACCCTGTCGTACCCGAGGGTATTAGCTATAAACCTCCTCACCCTCCAAAAGGATGGGCACCAAGCGATATCATTGGTCTCTACTTTAGCAAAAAGATGAGCCCACTCCTCAATGCTGAGACCCTTCACTAACAGTCTCCGCCTATGGAAAGTATAAGGAGAATACTCGACCGGAGAGTCCAACAGTTTAAAATGTTCTCTGAGCCAAATAGTCAACAACAATGGACTTCCCCGAGTCATAGAGCCGGTTCGGTGTAACTCATCAAGACATGAAGGGTCTCCCCCAAGATAAGAGGGATTATGTTGAAGACCCATCCTCTAGCTTGCAGAACGATGTCCACGAGCTCCGTGTTCGCCATGCCACACTTGCTCATGAAAAGCACGCTCCGAAATAAGCACAATGCCAAGAGACAGCACTGGGAATCCACACCGTGACCGCGAGTCACCCGACCTTTAAATCTCCTAGGCAAAGCGTGGAGATCAATATAGCAGTTATGAACATAACTCTGAGCCTCAGGAAGGGCCAATGCTCAATAAGTCCCTAAGAGACTCCGCTGGTACCTTATCGTAATTAGGAACCGCAATCACCCTAGTCAAAGGCATATCCAAGATAGCCGCCATCTCTCCACAGTAGGGACCATCTCATTAAGTGAAAAGTTGAAGAGGTGAGTTGATGGATCCCAGAAGCATGCAACTCCCTTTAAGAGGTCCCATTCCAGATTTAGGTTCTTCAAGGTGAAAAGAATCTTGAAACCGAACATCTCCACGAATCTCTCTTGGCGAGGTTTATTAAACGAGCGAAAGAACGTTGCTAAATCATTCTTGTAGAGTTCCACTAATTCTAAGTCCAAGGAGAACTCATCAACGATTATTGATGAAGGGATGGATTTTCTTGGGGCAATTGAGAGAAAAAAGGTTGAGAATTCTACTCCAAAAGAAAGGTTCCCAGAACTGATTCAAGGCTGCATGGTATTCTGGGACGGACTAGAGGTGTTATATACAAGTTTGGACACCAAATCCTCGAGGAAAAAGGAGAAACAGCCGCAGATTGAAAGGATGGCTCGTAC
>JAOWBW010001795.1:42195-193071 GCA_026119855.1 Campanula takesimana
ATGAGTTCTTGGTTATGCCGTTTGGGTTGACTAACGCGCCGGCCGTGTTTTATGGATTTGATGAACGGATTTTCCATCCCTATCTTGATTCGTTCGTGGTGGTTTCATCGACGACATTCTTGTTTATTCGAAATCTCGAGAGGAGCACGAGCAGCACTTGAGGACAGTTTTATCCGTTCTTGCGAGGGAGAAATTATTTGCGAAGTTCAGTAAATGCGAATTTTGGCTCGAGAAGGTGTCATTTCTGGGTCATGTGATTTCGAAAGATGGGATTTCTGTGGACCCGTCAAAGATTGAAGCTATAGTGGATTGGAAGAGACCGGAGTCAGTGACCGAGATAGATTCGTAGTTTTCTGGGTTTAGCCGGGTATTACAGGAGGTTTATTGAAGGGTTTTCGAGGATTGCTACTCCGATGACTCAGTTGACCCGGACGAATGTTCCGTTTGTGTGGACCGAGAAATGTGACAAGAGTTTCGGGAATTGAAGAAGAGGTTGACTACCGCACCGATCTTGAGTTTGCCTAATGGGAGCGATGGCCTAGTGATTTATAGTGATGCTTCTAAAGAGGGTTTGGGTTGTGTGTTGATGCAGAACGGGAAAGTAATTGCTTATGCTTCGAGGAAGTTGACCCCTAGTGAGCAGATTTACCCGACTCATGATATGGAGTTAGCGGCGATAGTCTTTGCGTTGCACAAATGGAAGCACTACCTTTATGGGCGAAGTTTGAGATTTTTACGGATCACAAGAGTTTGAAGTACCTTTTCTCTCAGAGGAATGAACAACCGACAGCGTCGATGGATGGACTTGTTGAAGGATTATGATTGTGCGATTTCTTATCATCCGGGAAGGGCGAATGTGGTAGCCGATGCGATTAGTAGAAAATCTTATGTGGCTTCGATGATGGTTCGAGAATGGAAAATGCTTGAGGATGTTCGAGATTGGTCTCCTCGTGAATCGAGACATGGGGCTATTTTTGCGAATATTAGGGTGTCTCCAACCCTAATTCAGAGAATAAAGGAAGCTCAGAAAGAAGATCCCGAGTTGGTGAAGATAATGGGTAAATTGAAGGAAAAGAATTTCGAGGATTTTTCTTTGAGTTCGAGTGGAGTTTTAACTTTCCGTGGTCGTTTGTGTGTTCCGGATGTTGATGGAATTAAATAGAGAGTTCTTGATGAGGGTCACAAATCGAGGTATACTATTCATCCGGGTAGTACGAAGATGTATCAGGATTTGAAGTAGCAATTTTGGTGGATTAATATGAAAAGAGAAATAGCCGAGTATGTTTCGAAGTGTTTAACGTGTCAGCAGGTCAAAGCCGAGCATCAGAGACCCGCGGGACTACTTCAGCCGTTAGAGATTCCCGAGTGGAAATGGGAGCATGTGACTATGGGATTTCGTTACGGGACTGCCTCGTACCCGTAGGAAGTATGACAGTGTTTGGGTAATAGTGGATAGATTGACCAAGAGTGCCCATTTCTTGCCTATTGATATCAGATATTCTATGGAGAAGCTTGCGACCCTTTATATTGATGAGATTGTGAGATTGCATGGAGTTCCGGTTAGCATTGTGTCAGATCGAGACCCGAGGTTTACTTCTAGATTCTGGAAGGCGTTTCAAGAAGCTTTGGGTACAGATTTGCGATTCAGTACAGCTTTTCATCCTCAGACAGACGGTCAATCAGAGAGGACTATTCAGATTCTCGAGGATATGTTGCGAGCGTGTTCGATAGACTTTTCCGATTCTTGGGATTCGCACCTACCGTTAGTGGAATTCTCATACAACAACAGTTATCAGGCTAGTATCGAGATGGCACCGTATGAGGCCTTGTATGGAAGGAAGTGTAGATCGCCTATTTGTTGGGATGAGGTTTGTGAAGCGAAAGTCTTGGGTATTGATTTGCTTCGGGATTCAGTTGAGAAAGTTAAAGTTATCCGGGATAGATTGAAGACAGCCCAGAGTCGACATAAGAGCTACGCAGACAACCGAAGGCGAGATCTTAGTTTTCAGGTTGGCGACTTGGTATTCTTGAAAGTGTCTCCAAAGGTGAGTATTCGTAGATTTGGGAAGAAAGGCAAATTGGCTCCGAGGTTTATTGGTCCGTTTGAGGTTTTGGGAAAGGTTGGACTTCTAGCGTATCGTCTCGCGTTACCGTCATCTTTGGACCGGTTGCATAACGTCTTTCACGTTTCTATGCTTCGGAAGTATGTACATGATCCGTCTCACGTGCTACCGAGGATACCGGAGGATATTGAGACCGATATGACTTATGAGGAACGACCGGTTCGGATTTTAGATTCCAAGGTCCAAGAGTTGAGAAGCAAAAGTATTTCTTTGGTTCGAGTCCTTTGGAGGAATCATAACATCGAGGAGTCGACGTGGGAGCTTCGTGATGAGATCGAGAGGAAATTTCCGTGGCTTTTTGTTTAAAGTGAGTCTCGTTAAAATTCGGGTCGAATTTTCTTTAAGGGGGAGTGAATGTCACGACCCGAAATCTAGGCTCTATTTTATTAGTAATTAAATGATTTTTGTTAATTATTTGCTTATTTATTTATTTAGATTATTATTTATTTAAATAATTATGTGTGCATTTTATGTGTCATAATAATTATGCCTAGCATTTTAGTTGGGTCATTTGGGTTAGTGTAGCATTGTTGGGTCTTAATTGTTAGTTGGGAGTGTAGTTTTGTGTTAGTGGATGGGGAAGGGGCTTGAGTGTAATATTTTGAAATAATTCCCCCCTACTCCCTCCCTACTCCTCCTCTTTCACCCTCACACTCCATCTCCCTCACCCTACTCCCAATTCCCAGCCAACTCTCTCTCTCTCTCTAGCCATTGGTGAGTTTTTCTTTCTCTCCCTTCTCTCTTCATTTTCTCCATTTTCTTCTTGTTATCTCTCATTTCTTAAAACTTGAACATTGTTTAGATCGTCGTTAGGATCGCGTAGAATCAAAAATATTCAAATTCCGTCAACTTTGAGAATTTGCAAGTAAGTTACTTTCCCCCATTTTTATGCTAAAATGTTCATATCATGTTTATATGATGTTTGATGTGTTACATTTGAAGTTTGGTTGAGTTTAGAATTAATTCGGAATTTTATTTGAGTTTTGGGTAAAAATGGTGAAACTTGAATGTTGGTGTTGATTCTTGGTTTTGGTTTGTAAATGGTGTATTTGGATTCCCATTATAGTGATGAATGATGTTTGGGTACCTTAGAAATCTTGTAGGGAGTGTTGATTTTGAGTGTTTATGGTTTTGGTATGAAATGGTAAGGAAAGTTGGGAAACCCAGCTGAGATTTCTTCCCAGTCCGTAGACCAGGCGGCCGCCTGACCCTTGCCAGGCGCCCGCCTACATGTCATTTTCTGATGATCAAACTTACTGGACATTCAAGCGCCCGCCTGCCCCATTCCAGGCGCCCGCCCGCCCCCTGTTCCAGGATTTTGACCTTTTGCTTGGTTTAAGACTTAAGGCTTAACTAGTTTAGGTTTAATCCTTCTAATTAACTTAAGATAACACCGTGGAACACTTTATTGTGTGGATTTGATTCCTTTGTGAATAAATATGATGTGAAATGTATTTAAGTACCGTTTTGGTAATGTAGTTCATCTTTGATGTGCTGTTTGCATTGGTTGACCTTTGTGGTAACTTAATTTGATTGGTTCCCTACTTTGGAACCTTAAGTTGTTCATTCATGCTAAATTATTATTACTTAGCATTTATTTGAAAGTCCAGCTGGTATTTTGTGTGTGTTTGGGCGATGGGAAAGATTATAATGGCAAAGCCAAGTCCATTATAATGTTGACCATTGTTTTGCCCCCTTCTTTACCCCTTCTCCAGATTGGCCTTGGAAAGGATAAGTCAGTGTTCCTTTGTGAATGTATCTGGCTAGCGGGTATGACTTTGTGTCATGATCCTTGTCCTTTGTGACACTGTTATGGTTATTGGTTCCGGTACCGGGGTTTCTCTTCGGCTTTCATGCTATTATGAAGATGATGATTTGTTGATTATTGAAGCTGCGCAGCGATCCTTTATTTGGATGTTCCAGTTTGGAAAACCTTGGCTATATCCTTTGTTATGTGTTTATTTCCGCTGCTATCTGTCATATGATAATTGCTATGTGCTATGTGATGATAATTATTGGTTATTGCTTATTGCATCATAGCATGTCATGTAGTTGCATTAGTAACTTATTGAGATTTATCTCACCCCCTTTCTTTTATCTTTGTTTTTCCTTAACCCCCCCCCCCCAGGTGCTAAGGATTAGTCTCGCTGATCACGAGAGCAAGGACGTCGATTGTGGATATATTCTTTTGGGGAAGGTTGATATAGGTTGGTTTACATTATGTAAATGTGTAACCATTTTGGGGATATTTGTACCAAACATTGACGTCATTAGGATTTTGTACATTTATATTTTGTTGGGCATAAACTTGTGGAAGTTTATGATAGTTGTAGTTGGTTTTTATCAAACTTGATTTTGTAAAACTTTGGATCATCACCTTTTGGTATCAAATGGAATTTTTAACTTCAGTATTTCTCAGTTTTGTTTTAGAGTCAACGTCCAGCTCGCGGTCTCGGGCCCGCGGGGTCCGGGGTCGCGACAAATTTCATTTAAGTATGTTGTGTTTTCGTGGTCTATTTCATCATTATTTGAATCGTTATTAACTAGTTAATTAAATTCATTATTAGTTAATTCATCATTCATGATGTTTGCAATCTCGGGGTACTCAGAAAGATCAAATTTTTCATTAATAAAGAAAGGGAACACACGCTCGGCTATGACCTCCATATCCTCTTGGGTGAGGGTATTGGAAACACTCTCGGACTCGAAAGTGAATGTGAACACGTCTTCCTTCGTGACCTTGTGCGGAATGCAACCTATCTTCTCGACCAAGAATTCCTCGGATACCATGGGTCCCTTCATAGAATACTAGTTGTTGATCGGCTCGGAGCTCAGTTGGATCTCACTGATAGTCTATTTTCTCGTGTCGGTGTCGTAGATGGAATTTACTTGGCACTCATCCATGATGGCCAATTCTTCGAACATGGAAGCTAAATCTGTCAATTCTTTCCACACAGTAATCTCTGTTTCGGACTCTATGGTCACTTTCTTCCCCCACCATTCTCGGGGTGACATGGGAGTTGGTTCCCTTTCGGATTTCTGAATCTCGCAGTCAGCAAAGATTTCAAGACCGGGCTTTCTGATGCCCTTGTTGTTAACCCATGGCTCGGGAAAGATTACGTACGGAACCTCTTCCTTTTGGCGAACAAAGTAGCCATTCAACGTCTTGCGGTAAGGCCTCAGATTGGGAATCTTATAATGACGGCCTTCCCTTCGGGCTCGGGACTTTTCATTCTTGATAGCTTGTTCGTACTTTAAGTCGTCTTTGGAAGGCTCATATCCCAAACCGAACTTGTTCTTAACAAAAGGAACCTCAATAGGTTGCATTCTTCCTTGTTGATATTTCCCTAGGCCTAAACCGGGGAAGTAATTCATATTCCTTATGATGCGGAGGACTTTACGATTTCCAAGGGTCCATGAACCGCTTCCCCCTTCTTTGTCAATGGCGTTGATTGAGACACCGGAGAGGGTAGAGTCTGCTAAACCATGCTGAATTTGGTGAATGGGTTCTCCCTTTCTATGGATAGTGACGTTTTCTGCCATAACGGTTACTATTTCATCCCTATTTCTGAACTTCACACATTGATGGAGAGTTGAAGGGACGGCATTAGAACTGTGTATCCACGGTCGGCCCAAGAGCAAATTAAATAAGGAAGGGACGTCGAGCACTTGGAATGGGACGGACATGACCATGCTCCCAAACTCAATGTCTATTTCCACCATACCCATGACTGTACGGGCAGTGATGTCGTAACCTCGGATTACTTGAGGAGAAGGCTTTAAATCTGAATTCTTAAGCCCCAGTATGCCCATGATTCGGCCGGGCATTAGGTTGAGTTCGGAACCACCTTCAACCAAAACTCTTGAAATAGGTCTCCCCCTTGCTCTCACCTTGAGATAAATGGCCCCATTGTGGTCGGGACCAAATGGTGGAAGGTCCATGTCGGCAAAGGAGATGACATTGCCAAAATGAATGTGACCTATCATTGCCGTAAGGTCTTCAGGAGTTGTATCGGGAGAGATTGACGTGTCGTCGAGATTACTGATGACAAGATCTCGGTGCTTCTTCGAGGATGCAATGAGGTCCCAAATGGAGATGTTAGCTTGAGTTTTCTTGAGTTGAACCAATAAAGGGTCTTCGGGAGTGTCGCGAGCTTGCGGCCTCTGAGAAGAGGTGCTTGGTGCAGAAGTAGCGGGGTTGTTTGCTATGACTCGTCCGGATCGAGTTAGCATGTTGACGTTCCCATCTTGCTTCTTTTTCCTATTCTCTAGTACTTCCCTCATTACTTCATTGTAAGTCACAACATAACAAGAATTATCAATCTTATTCATAATATTGGAGCCCTCATTCACAATTGGGATTGAATGAGTGGTCTCTTCAAACTCTCCTATCTCTATTACATTGACACCACCCTCATTAGGAATTATGAATTCCTTTTTGTCTATGAGATCTTGGATGACGTTGCGGAGGACGAAGCATTCCTCGGAGGTGTGGCCGCTATGTTGGTGGTAGTCACAATGCTTGTGGTGAGCATGGTTGGGACGCAATGCCTTGGGTTTGTACCCTTGGAGAGGAGTAACTTTCCCTTTGGCTTTGAGAGCTTCGAAGGCCTCAGTGATACTCATTCCATGGAGAGGAGTGTAGACACGATCATCTTGAAATTTCTTGCCTTGAGGTGGAGGAACCCTTTTGTAATTCCCCTTGTCGGTAGTGACAGCATTAACCGAAGCCTCTTTTGCAGAGTTAGAGGCGGCCTTGTAACGGAGGGTAGGAGCACTTTTCTTGATTTCTCTAAGCAACTCATCCATTCGGATTCCCGCCTCATACATTTGTGAGAAATCGGCATAGAAATCCCCATATAGGTGGGTGCGGAGATCAATCTTTAGACACTTAAGAAAGATGTCCATTTGCTCCTTGGTGTTAGGCCTCTCGACAATCTCATCAAGCTTGTCATTCCACCTTCTCGTGAAATCAATAAAGGACTCATTGTCCCTTTGAGTAATGTTCTCGAGCTCTTTCTTGGTTGGCCGGTGGGTGGTGTTGCCTTGGTATTGACTTTTGAAAGCAAGCATGGCGGCGTCCCAATCAAGACGGACTGTGAGCGGGAGAGTTGTATACCAATCCTTTGCCGCCCCCTCGAGAGTAAGAGGGAAGCATTGTGCCATAACCTTGGGAGAGACCTTCTTTGGTACCATAGCCCAAATGTAAGTATCGATGTGTGCCATTGGACAAGAGTTGCCCTTGAACTTGCTGATGTCGGGCATTTTGAACTTGTCGAGGAGAGCAGCCATTGTGCTCATGAGAATGGAGGACTGATAAAGGCTTGTGTCGGGACTTTTCCCTACGTTGAGGCCATTGAAGCGTTGATCTATGTAAGCCATAATTGAATCAACCATCTTGTGCTCATTGTTCTCGGTGCTTGGTTCCCCCATTTTCTTGGTGCAGGCATTGACTAGGGGCTCTCAAACAAACCCTCGGTCCATTGGGACTCGTCATTGTCTTACTTGTGTTTACTCTTGGCGAGCTTGGTGAGCTTTTCTTTCATTTTCTCCATCTCGGCCTCGTGGGCCTCTCTTTGGTTGTCGAGGTGAGATTGCCAAAGATCATCCTTATTTTGGGTCTCCTTATTAAGGGTGGAGACTTGATCTTGGAGCATTTGAACCATAGCTGAAAGCTGTTCGAGAGACATGGTGGTGCTGCTGCCGGTCATGGTTGCTGTTGGAGCTATTGGAGTAATCACTTCACGGACTAACCGATTCGCTGAATCCCGGTAGACTCTGTAAGTACCAATTGAACCTATATTGCAGAAGAGGCCCTTGTTAGTCTTGAGTAACACTTTCAGTCCATGAAAAGGCTTAGAGAACAAATTGGGCACACGACTCAAAACCACATAAGAAAAGACTCTTTTTTTTTATATAAGTCGGAGGGACGGAGTCCCTTTTGAGTTTCTAAGAAAATAATGGAATCATCATACTAGTATATAGACCATCTCGCGGTCCCATATACTCATCGAATTCCATCACGCTTGTGAATCCTACACATGTCGGGATTAAACAAAATTAATGTAGTAAAGCATACATGCGGGGATGGATTTTTATTTTCGTCCATCATAACCACATGGGGACGGAGTTTTATTTCGTCCATGATAACCACTTGGCATGTAAGTTTTTGAAGACATTACTTTAGGGAAATCTCAGCACATGAAAACCGACGGAGTGTTAGACCTTAACTAAAATTGTGTTGGCTTGTGCTCGGCTAATGAGAGGCTTAAGGTCACCCCCGGCATGTAGTCATGAACTACGCCACGGCTTGAGGTTTACCGCTTCGAAAGAGTCAAGGTCGGGTGGAGCTTGAAACTTCCTATGACGGGCCTCGACGGGTTTTGTCACGACCCGAAATCTAGGCTCTATTTTATTAGTAATAAATAATTATTATTTGTTGTTTGCTTATTTATTTATTTAAATTATTATTTATTTAAATATTTATGTGTGCATTTTATGTGTTATAATAATTTATGGCTAGCATTTTATTTGGGTCATTTGTGCTAGTGTAGAAGTGTTGAGTCTTATTTATTAGTGGGAAGTTTATTTTGAAAGGGTAGTATTAGGGGGAGGGGCCTAAGTGTAAAATGTTCAAATAATTTCTCCTACTCCCTCCCTACTCTCCTCCCTCACCTCCCTCACTCTTTCACTCCATCTCTCTCCCAGCACATTTCTCTCTCTCCCTTCCATAGAAAGGTAAATTTCTTCTCTCCCTTCTCTCTTCATTCTACCTATCTTCCTCTTGTTATTTCTCATTTCTTAAAACATGAAACTTGTTTAGATCGTCGTTAGGATCATAGAGGGCTAAAAATATTAGAGTTCCGGCAACTTTGAGAAAATTCAAGTAAGTTGCTTTTTCCCCATTTTTATGTTAAAGTGTTCATTTCATGTTTATATAATGCTCTAGTTGTTATATTTGAAGTTTGGTTGGGTTTGGAATTTATTTGAGTTTTTGGCTAAAGATGGTGATTTGATGAATGTTGGGATTCAATCTTGATCTTGGGTGATAAATGGTGTTATTTGGGTCCCCATCCTAGTTATAAGTTGTTTTGGTGCATTTTGGAACTTGTTGAAGGAGTTAATTTTGAGTATTTTGTGTTTTGGTGGATTTTGGGTCGAAATTGTAAGAACCCAGCTCTGTTTTCCCGGCCTTGATTCAGACCAGGCGCCCGCCCGGGCTGGACCAGGCGCCCGCCTACATGCCCTTTTCTGATGGCCAGACCTTCTGGTCATTCAAGCGCCCGCCCGCTCCATGCCAGGCGCCCGCCCGCCCCCTATTCCAGAATTTTGCCCTTTTTGCTTGGTTTAGGACTAATGGCTTAACTAGTTTAGGTTTTATTCTTCTAATTAACCTAAGTTAACACCATGGAACACTTTATTAATTGGACTTGATTCTTTTGTGAATAAATATGTTATGGAATTTGATTAAGTATCATTTTGGGAATTTGGTCCATCCTTGATGGGTTGTTTGTATTGGTTCACCTTTGTGGTAATTTATTTGGATTGGTTCCCTACTTCGGAAGCATGAGTTGTTTATTTAAGCTAGTGTTTATTACTTAGCTTTAATTTGAAAGTCCAGCTGGTTATTTGTGTATCGAGTCAGGCAATGGATAATGCTATAATGGCAAAAGCCAAGTCCAGTATAGCATCGCCCATTGGTCCTTCTTTCCTCATCCAGATTGGCCTTGGATGGGATGAGCTAGCTCCTTTTGTGAGTATTCTAGCTAGGCGTTTTGGAGCATGACTTTGTGGCATGGCTCCCGTCCTTTGTGGCATGTTACTTGGTATTTGGTTCCGGTACCGGGGGATTTCTCTTCAGCTTTCATGCTATTATGAAGATTATGATTTGTTGATTATTGAAGCTGCGCAGCAACCTTTATTTGGTTTTATCAGTTGGGAAACCTTGGCTAATATCCTTTGTTAATTGTTTATTTCCGCTGCTATCTGATATATGATAATTTCTATGTGTTATGTGATTTATTATTGATTATTGCATCCTAGCATGTCATGTAGTTGCATTAGTAACTTATTGAGATTTATCTCACCCCCTTTTCTTTTGTCTTTGTTTTTCCTTAACCCCCCTCCCAGGACCAAGGAATTAGACTCGCTGATCACGAGGAAATCGTGAGGGTTGAGCTTTTGGGGCAAGTGTATATTGGTGGGTTTACATTATATAAATGTGTAACCTTTTTGGGATATTTGTACCAAACTTTGACGTCACTAAGATTTGTATATTTTATTATTTTGTAGTGTGAGCTTATGGGGCTTACACTAGTACATTGTTGTTGTTAAATTGTTTTCCAAAACCTTGTGTTATCATCTTTTGATAGGAAATGAAATTTTTATCTCCAATATTTTGGTATTTTGATTAGTAAGTCGACGTCCAGCTCGCGCACTCCGGGCCCGTGGGGTCGGGGTCGCGACATGTTTGGGGTTATAAACTTGTGCGACTCGATAGTGAGCAATTCATAGGAGATTGTGCACGTAGTGTGAGATCCAACATGTGACCAAACATTTTTTTTTACTTTTTTTTATGAAAGAAAAGCATATAAGCACATAATTACAACTTTCGAATCACCCGTGTGACCGATAATTCCAAACACAAAAGAAAAACAGTTAAGAGGTCCAAATCGGTCCATGATGCAGGCAACTGTGCCTACACCCTAATTGTTGGTAGTGGTGCCCTAGGCACGTTTAATAAACGTTGTAATTGTTATCATTTATTTCATATCAATAAAGAAATGTTTTGATTATTATTGTTGTTCATATTTACTTATAATAATCTCCGTCCCTAGTACTTGCTAAGCACTAGTATAAAGGCTAAATGATCATGGGATGATCATGTTAGATTTATGGGTACTTGTTTGAAACAAGGTACTGGACATGACCCGCTGTATGAGATTTATGTCATGGTCTATGTCGTACATATATCTCATATTAGTTATGTCATTCGAATCCTTGGACATGAAGTTATTATAGTCTTCCACTTGATGAACATTATGTTTGACATATTCAAACGCTACCTTTAACCGGGAAGTTATAAAGGGTATGATTGGCATAATCGGATTC
Source organism: Campanula takesimana (assembly GCA_026119855.1). NCBI lineage: Eukaryota > Viridiplantae > Streptophyta > Magnoliopsida > Asterales > Campanulaceae > Campanula > Campanula takesimana. Next base: position 53,430 of record JAOWBW010001795.1, read on the forward strand.
ACGTAGGGAAGAGTAATAAGCTAAATGGATTTGTCCCTCTTCGGAGAGATCTCAAGCTTAGGCCTCTCGTAGGAATGATGTTGATGAAAATGTTCGGCCGGACTCAAATGAATTGATTAGATCAATGTCATTTGGATTATCAACATATTCGGAATCGAGAAAGTATTGAACAAAACAAGTTGACTTGTTGACCATGACTTGTGTTCAATGAGATTGTGGACAAAGGGATTATGACATATTCTAAAGGAATGCGAACTTGTATCTAGTTATACTATTTGGGTAGGTATGACGGTTTGCTAGAACCTAATCATATCTTATGGATTCATGTTTGAACCCATTGCCAACTTAGTATAATCCTAGAGGGTCACACACAATAGAACGAATCTTAAATAAGGACTATATTGGAATTTTGGAAACTTTGGGAAACTGGACAAGTGGGCGACCGCACAGGATGGATTGGGCGGCCGCACAGTTTGGGTCAGTTAGTACCAGAAACCTTCCAGATAGATGTGCGACCGCACAAGGTTTTTGGGCGGCGGCACACCATGTCGGGACTGGTTTCCTTTTTTGATTTGGAAAAGAATTTTGGACGGGTTTAGACACAAGTTTCCTATTTGGAATAGGTCTAACTTGTATATAAACAGCCAAATTCGGCCAGAATCAAAACATAGCTTTTGTGCAAGTCTCCAAAGAGTTTGAGAGAGTTTTATTTTGTTCTAAGACATCTTAGATTGAAGAACAAAATAATACACAAAATAAATTCAATATAGTTCTTGTTAATTGTGAAAGTGTGTTTCATAATTTTGGTCTAGCAACCAAGATTAAGAAGTTTCTTGATATTCGTTCAAGGTGTGGATACCACTAGAGGGTGAAGCTTATCATCTTCAAAGTTCGTGTTCTTACTTTTTGTGACTAAAGCTTCAAAATCTCCACCAAAAGAAAAGACCAAACTCAAAGTCATCAAGGGTTAGTTTCTCTAGTATTCATATTGTTGTATTTGATTTAATCATATGAACGGATCTATGGCTTTGGGTTTCATTAAAATTTTAAATGCTATTTCCGCTGCGCAAGTTACTTGGAAACCCAACAGTGGTATCAGAGCCCCGTTCATGTTGATTAATTCAATACCTAGATCATGTTGTGTGTATATAAATTGTTTATGTGCCTAGCATGATATGAATATTGGATTATATGATGTTTATGTGTTATGTGATTTTATGTGGTTTATTGTTTTGCAACTTTAATCGCACGATTCAATCGCAATAAATATTATGATGGATTCTGAATTGTTTGATTATTAATTCTAATTGGATCATGGTTTTAATAATCGGGGAAAAACAATTTTAAGACAAATTTTCGAACTGAAAAATACCTTCTGATCTCACTGTGCGACCGCACAGAATGACCTGGGCGATCGCACAAAAGTTGGGCGACCGCAGAGTAATTCTTGGGCGGCCGCACACAATGATCAGAATCTCTGATTTTTGTTAAAAATCAGAATTGGGAATTTTCGAGAGGTCCAACCGAACAAGTGACAGAACCAGACCAGACCTGCTGATCTGGAATGGCTTTTGGGTAGTTGGTTTGGGTGTGGATCTTGGGGTTTGATTTTCCTATTTGTTTTTGTTGGGTTTCCAAGTAACATGCGCAGCGGAATTTAGCATTTAAAATTTTGAAACCCAAAGCCCATAGATCCGTTCATATGATTAAATTAAATACAATAACATGAATATAGGATAAAACTAACCCTTTATGGCTATTAAATTTTCTCTTGGTCTTTGGTGGAGATTTAAAGACTTGATCACGATCACAAAGCTTGAACACGAACTTTGAAGATGATGATTTTCACCCTCTAGCGGTATCCACACTTCGAACGAATATCAAAGGAACTTCTTTGATCTTGGTTGCTAGACCAAATTGTGAAACACGTTTTCACAATGAATTTGAACTATATGGAATTTTCTCTCTTGTGTATTATTTTGTTCTTTGACCAAGGATGTCTTAGAACAAAGTAAAACCTCTCTCAAACTCTTTGGAGACTCACAAAAGGCTATCACTGAAATTCTGGCCGAACTCATCCTTTTATACACAAGCAAGACCTATTCCAAATAGGAATCTTGTGTCAAAAGACATTCCAAATCGAATTAGGAAAGTGCCAGCCGACAGTACTGTGCGGCCGCCCAGAATACATTGTGCGGTCGCACATTTATCTGAAACAAACTGGTACAAATCTGAGCTAAGTGTGCGGCCGCCCAGTCGGCACTGTGCGGTCGCCCACTTCCCCAGAATGTCCAGAATTTCCAAAATTCCAATTTAGTCCTTTTAAAGATTCGTTATATTGTGTGTGACCCTCTAGGATTATACTAAGTTGGCAATGGGTTCAAACATGAAGTCATAAGATATGATTAGGTTCTAGCAAACCGTCATACCTACCCAAATAGTATAACTAGATACAAGTTCGCATTCCTTTAGAATATGTCGTAATCCCTTTGTCCATGATGTCATTGAACACAAGTCATGGTCAAACAGTCAACTTGTTTTTGTTCAATACTTTCTCGATTCCGAATATGTTCATAATCCAAATGCCATTGATCCAATCAATTCATTTAAGTCCGGCCGAACATTTCATCAACACCATTCCTACGAGAGGCCCAAGCTTGACATCTCTCCGAAGAGGGACAAATCCATTTAGCTTATTATTCTTCCCTACGTGAATCCGATTATGCCAATCATACCCTTTATAACTTCCCGGTTAAAGGTAGCGTTTGAATATGTCAAACATAATGTTCATCAAGTGGAAGACTATAATAACTTCATGTCTAAGGATTCAAATGACATAACTAATATGAGATATATGTTCGACATAGACCATGACATAAATCTCATACAGCGGGTCATGTCCAGTACCTTGTTCCAAACAAGTACCCATAAATCTAACATGATCATCGCATGATCATTTAGCCTTTATACTAGTGCTTAACAAGTACTAGGGACGGAGATTATTATAAGTAAACATGAACAATAATAATAATCAAAACATCTCTTTATTGATATGAAATAAATGATAACAATTACAACGTTTATTAAACGTGCCTAGGGCACCACTACCAACAATCTCCCACTTGCCCTAGGCCCAATCTCCCATGTATCTAATACCCATGGACCTAACATGACCATCATGTTTAGCTTGTGGAAGTCCCTTTGTCAGCGGGTCCGCAACATTGTCATCAGTAGGTACTCTGCATATATTTACGTCTCCCCTATCAACGATCTCTCGAATGATATGAAAACGCCTAAGTATGTGTTTGGATTTCTGATGTGCTCTTGGTTCCTTTGCTTGAGAAATAGCACCATTATTATCGCAATAAAGGTCTATTGGATTAGCAATGCTAGGAACCACTTCAAGTTCAGTTATGAACTTCTTAATCCAAATAGCTTCTTTTGCAGCATCCGATGCAGCAATATACTCAGCTTCTGTTGTAGAGTCAGCGGTTGTACTTTGCTTGGAACTCTTCCAGCTTACAGCTCCACCATTTAACATAAACACAAAACCCGATTGCGATCGGCTATCATCTTTGTCGGTTTGGAAGTTTGCATCCGTGTAAGCATTTACAACGAGATCATCTTCCTTTCCTCCAAAGACCAAAAACGAGTCTTTAGTTCTTCTCAAGTACTTAAGAATCGCTTTTACAGCTATCCAGTGATTTTTGCCAGGGTCGGATTGGTATCTACTTGTCATGCTCAAGGCATAAGATACATCCGGCCTAGTACAAATCATGGCATACATGATGGACCCAATTGCCGAAGCATATGGAACATCATTCATTTTCTTACGCTCATCGTTTGTCTTAGGACATTGAGTCTTGCTTAGAGAAACTCCATGTAACACGGGCAAGGTGCCTCTCTTAGAATTTTCCATACGGAATCTTCTAATGACCTTGTCAATGTATGTACTTTGGCTTAAACCAAGTAGCCTCCTTGATCTATCTCTATAGATCTTAATGCCAAGAATATATGCGGCTTCACCCATATCTTTCATTGCGAAGCACTTTCCTAACCAAGTCTTCACAGACTGAAGTGTAGGAATGTCGTTTCCAATGAGCAATATGTCATCCACATATAAAATAAGGAATAGCACTATGCTCCCACTAATCTTCTTGTATACACAAGGCTCATCTTCGTTCTTGATGAAACCGAACTCTTTGACCGATTCATCAAAATGGAGATTCCAACTCCTAGAAGCTTGCTTCAATCCTTAGATGGATCTTTGCAATTTGCATACCTTAGAATCTTGTTCAAAACCTTCTGGTTGTGTCATATACACATCCTCTTGGAGTTTTCCATTCAGGAAAGCGGTTTTGACATCCATTTGCCATATTTCATAGTCATGATATGCGGCAATGGCAAGCAAAATTCTTATAGACTTGATCATTGCTACGGGTGAAAAGGTCTCATCATAGTCAATACCATGAACTTGCCTATAACCTTTCGCTACAAGTCTAGCTTTGTAAGTATGCACCTTCACATCCATGTCAGTCTTCTTCTTGAAGACCCATTTGCATCCTATGGTTTTTACACCTTCGGGCGCATCAATCAAATTCCAAACTTGATTGTCTTGCATGGATTGTAATTCGGATTCCATGGCTCCAAGCCACATATCCGAATCAGGAGAAGACATCGCCTCTTGGTAGGTTGACGGTTCATCATTCTCAATGATTTCTACCTCATTACTATCCGTTACGAGAAATCCATATCTCTCGGGCTCGGATCGTACCCTACTAGATTTGCGAGTTACTTGTGTATCTTGAACAGGTTCCACAACTCCTTGTGGTTCTTGTTCCCGTTCCACTATTGGTTCAATGTTATTTTCTGGGTCTCGAATTTCTTCAAGATCTATTTTACTCCCACTGATTTCTTTAGAGAGAAACTGTTCCTCTAGAAAGACACCAGTTCGGGCAACAAACACTTTGTTGTCCTTTCGGTTGTAAAAGTAATATCCTTTAGTTTCCTTAGGATATCCCACGAAAATACATTTATCAGATTTGTGTGCTAGTTTGTCGGAGATAAGTCTCTTGACATAAACTTCGCAACCCCAAATCCTCATGAAAGACAAACTAGGTTTATTTCCACTCCACATCTCATATTGAGTCTTTGGAACCGATTTAGTTGGAACTTGATTTAGTGTGAAAGCAGCGGTTTCTAGGGCGTAACCCCAAAAGGATATTGGAAGATCAACTTGACTCATCATTGATCGAACCATGTCTAACAAAGTCCGATTTCTCCTCTCAGACACACCATTCCATTGTGGTGTTCCGGGTGGAGTCAATTGTGAAACTATTCCACAATTCTTTAGATGATCATCAAATTCTTGACTCAAGTATTCTCCACCACGATCTGATCGAAGTGCCTTGATACTTTTGGCAAGTTGTTTTTCTACTTCATTTTGAAAAATTCTAAATATCTCAAATGCTTCACTCTTATGTTTCATTAGGTAAACATACCCAAATCTACTATAATCATCAGTGAAGGTTATGAAGTATTGAAATCCTCCCCTAGCATTGCTACTTAATGGTCCGCATACATTGGAATGTATCAACCCCAATAAGTCACTTGCCCTTTCACCTAGCTTGGTAAAAGGTGTCTTAGTCATTTTTCCAAGAATACACGATTCACAGGTATCATATGACTCGAGGTCACATGAACCTAAAAGTCCGTCCCCATGGAGCTTTGAGATACGCTTCTCATTAATATGACCGAGACGGCAATGCCACAAATAAGTCTGATTTACATCATTAGGTTTAGATTTCTTATTTACATGATAGACATTATTTTCATTCTTGACATCCAAGATATAAAGGCCATTAAATGAATTAGCAATACCATAAAGCACATCATTTAAATAAATAGAAAATTTCTTATTCTCAATAAGAAACTTAAAACCTTCATTATCCAAACAAGATATTGAAATAATATTTCTGCTTAAATCCGGAACATAATAACAATTGTTCAAAACAAGAATTAATCCGGAAGGTAAAGTGACTTCATAAGTCCCTACGGCTAATGCAGCAACTCTTGCTCCATTTCCCACACATAGATCTACTTCACCTTCTTTAAGCAGTCTTCTATTCTTTAGTCCCTGCACATTTAGACAAATGTGAGAACCACATCCGGTATCCAATACCCAAGAATCAGTGGTAGAAAGGAGAATATCTATCATATAGATACCTGAAGTCGACGCAGCCTTGCTGCTCTTCTTCTTCTTTTGCTCTTCCAAGAAAGCCTTACAATTACGTTTCCAATGACCAATTTCTTGACAATGGAAACAGATTGCATCTTTTTGTGAATCGGGTTTTGCCTCAGAAGCCTTGGCAACCTTTGCGTTGCTTATTTTGGGTTTGATAACTTTCTTACCCTTTCCTTTGGCATTAGCCTTCTTCCTATCATGAACCAAGAGCACGGGAGAACCTTTCTCCACAATTTTCATCTCTGCAGTTTTGAGCATCCCATGCAACTCAGAGAGATTCTTATCCATTCCATGCATGTTATAATTCATTACAAACTGATTATAACTTTTAGGCAATGAATTAAGAATGAGATCCGTGGCTAGCTCCAATGGGATTGGATAGCCAAGTTTCTCAAGGTGCTCTACATAACCTTTCATTTTAAGAAAGTGAGGACTCACTTGTTGCCCTTCATTCATTTTACTAGTAGTGAATGCAACAATGGTCTTGTACCTCTCTTGCCTAGCTTGCTCTTGAAACATGGTTCTCAACTCCACTCCTATCTCATAGGCTTCCAAATGTTCCAAACTTTGTTGGAGTTTTGAACACATAGCAGCAAGCATGAGACAACTTACATCTCTAGAATCATTACGATGTTTCTTGTAATTGTCTCTTTCTACCCTAGGGGCAGTAGGCGGTGGTTCAGCGGGGAGAGGCCCATCGAGAATGTACAACTTATCTTCTTGCCTAAGAACAATTCTTATGCTACGGATCCAATCCATAAAGTTGGTACCATTCTCTTCGAGCTTATCCTTCTCAAGGATCGATCGCAACGACATTGATTGAGTGTTATTAGTCATTATCTACAGATATGCAAAATTTCCAAAATTTAATAAGTACCAATTTTTTTTCATTGAAGAAATAAATAATGTATTTTTCAAATGAAAATAATCCCATTAAATTATATAACCTTCTTATACATCCAATGTATAATATAATTTAAATGGGTTAAGATCCAACTTTAATTTAATTTCAAGTCCGCTAAAGCGGATTACACAAAATCAAATTAATTAGGTAGACAACTCTTGTCAATCATATCTCATATGACTCTTAGTTCCTTTTATGAGATTCTTTAAGAAATCAAATTTCAAAAAGCATGTTAAACCTCATCTTTGCCTAGGCCCAAAACTGTTTTGACGCCCAATTAAGTCTAACCATTTTAAACGCACAGTTAATGTGTCCCGCTAGGGCGTGCCCACACTATCTATCTTGCTCATACATAAACAAATTTAATGCATCTCGCTAGGGAGAATCTACATTAAAATCACTCATGTACTAACAAGTGTTTTAATCATGGCATGGCAATAAAAAACTTAAAACTTTCTTTGAAGGTTCATCACATATAACATATAACACATTTATGAGCACATAATATAAACATGTTACACATCAAGTTTAGCCACTAAATTAATCTCCATTAATTTAAGCATGATATTTATGTGTCATTAGTTTCTCTATAATTATGAGGATGAGACTATTTCAACTTTGGTTATTATCTCCAAATCAAGACAACAAGAAGTGCGGTCGAACTAAGCCATTAGGCAACCACAATCCCGCACTAATTCAAGAAACCAAGAAAGTAGTCCATGTGGCCGAAACTAAGCAATAGATGGTCTCGATGAACGTAGGCCAATTGCATTCACAATTCCACATGGATCTCCAATCATTGAATCAAGAACTTTGTTTCTCAATTTTAGCAATTATGAACTCTTCATAATTCTAACTTCGTTTTATCTTTGAAACTTTGATTGCGATCAAGTTTGGGAAACACAATCTCGATGAACGCAGATTAGCCATCCAAACCTTGAACCAATCTTAGAATCACAAGACTAAAACAAATAGGAAAATCAAACCCCAAAATCCACACACAAACCAACTACCCAAAACCCATTCCAGATCAGCAAGTCTGGACTGGTTCTGTTACTGGTTTTGTTGAATTTTTCGAAAAATTCCAGATTCTGTTTTTGACCAAAATCAGACCTTCTAATCCCTTTGTGCGGCCGCCCAAAAAGATCTGTGCGGTCGCCCAAAAAATGTGCGGCCGCCCAGAATCTTCTGTGCGGTCGCCCATGGCCATCAGAAAGTGCAGAATTTTCAAGTTCGATAATTTTGTCTCAAAATCGTTTTTCCCCGATTATTAAAACTTTGATCCAATCAAAAATTAATAATCAACAATTCTGAATCCATCATAATTTATTTATTGCGATTGAATCGTGCGATTAAAGTTGCAAAACAATAAACCACATAAAATCACATAACACATAAACGTCATATATTCCAATATTCACATCATGCAAGGCACATAAACAATTTATATACACATAACATGATCTAGGTATTGAAATAATCAACATGAACGGGGCTCTGATACCACTGTTGGGTTTCCAAGTAACATGCGCAGCGTAACATGCGCAGCGGAATTTAGCATTTAAAATTTTGAAACCCAAAGCCCATAGATCCGTTCATATGATTAAATTAAATACAATAACATGAATATAGGATAAAACTAACCCTTGATGGCTATTAAATTTTCTCTTGGTCTTTGGTGCAGATTTGAAGACTTGATCACGATCACAAAGCTTGAACACGAACTTTGAAGATGATGATTTTCACCCTCTAGCGGTATCCACACTTCAAACGAATATCAAAGGAACTTCTTTGATCTTGGTTGCTAGACCAAATTGTGAAACACGTTTTCACAATGAATTTGAACTATATGGAATTTTCTCTCTTGTGTATTATTTTGTTCTTTGACCAAGGATGTCTTAGAACAAAGTAAAACCTCTCTCAAACTCTTTGGAGACTCACAAAAGGCTGTCACTGAAGTTCTGGCCGAACTCATCCTTTTATACACAAGCAAGACCTATTCCAAATAGGAATCTTGTGTCAAAAGACATTCCAAATCGAATTAGGAAAGTGCCAGCCGACAGTACTGTGCGGCCGCCCAGAATACACTGTGCGGTCGCACATTTATCTGAAACAAACTGGTACAAATCTGAGCTAAGTGTGCGGCCGCCCAGTCGGCACTGTGCGGTCGCCCACTTCCCCAGAATGTCCAAAATTTCCAAAATTCCAATTTAGTCCTTTTAAAGATTCGTTCTATTGTGTGTGACCCTCTAGGATTATACTAAGTTGGCAATGGTTTCAAACATGAAACCATAAGATATGATTAGGTTCTAGCAAACCGTCATACCTACCCAAATAGTATAACTAGATACAAGTTCGCATTCCTTTAGAATATTTCGTAATCCCTTTGTCCATGATGTCATTGAACACAAGTCATGGTCAAACAGTCAACTTGTTTTTGTTCAATACTTTCTCGATTCCGAATATGTTGATAATCCAAATGCCATTGATCCAATCAATTCATTTGAGTCCGGCCGAACATTTCATCAACACCATTCCTACGAGAGGCCCAAGCTTGACATCTCTCCGAAGAGGGACAAATCCATTTAGCTTATTATTCTTCCCTACGTGAATCCGATTATGCCAATCATACCCTTTATAACTTCCCGGTTAAAGGTAGCGTTTGAATATGTCAAACATAATGTTCATCAAGTGGAAGACTATAATAACTTCATGTCTAAGGATTCAAATGACATAACTAATATGAGATATATGTTCGACATAGACCATGACATAAATCTCATACAGCGGGTCATGTCCAGTACCTTGTTCCAAACAAGTACCCATAAATCTAACATGATCATCGCATGATCATTTAGCCTTTATACTAGTGCTTAACAAGTACTAGGGACGGAGATTATTATAAGTAAACATGAACAATAATAATAATCAAAACATCTCTTTATTGATATGAAATAAATGATAACAATTACAACGTTTATTAAACGTGCCTAGGGCACCACTACCAACAGTTTTAGTCTTGTGATTCCAAGATTGGTTCAAGGTTTGGATGGCTAATCTACGTTCATCGAGATTGTGTTTCCCAAACTTGATCGCAATCAAAGTTTCAAAGATAAAACAAAGTTAGAATTATGAAGAGTTCATAATTGCTAAAATTGAGAAACAAAGTTCTTGATTCAAAGATTGGAGATCCATGTGGAATTGTGGATGCAATTGGCCTACGTTCATCGAGACCATCTATTGCTTAGTTTCGGCCACATGGACTAATTTCTCGGTTTCTTGAATTAGTGCGGAATTTTGGATGCCTGATGGCTTAGTTTCGGCCGCACTTCTTGTTGTCTTGATTTGGAGATAACAACCAAAGTTCTAAGAGTCTCATCCTCATAATTATAGAGAAACTAATGGCACATAAATATTATGCTTAAATTAATGGAGATTAATTTAGTGGCTAAACTTGATGCGTAACATGTTTATATTATGTGTTCATAAATGTGTTGCATGCTATATGTGACGAACCTTCAAAGAAAGTTTTTAAGTTCTTTTTGCCATGCCATGATTAAAACACTTGTTTATACATGGGTGATTTTGATGTGGGTTCGCCTCCGTGAGGTGCATTAATTTTATTCATGTATGAGCAAGATGAGGTTCATTAATTCAATGTGGGTTTGCCTCCGCAAGGTACATTAAATTGAATGGTTCCTATACGTTTAAAATGGTTGAACTTAATTAGGCGTCAAAACAGTTTTGGGCCTAGGCAAAAGATGAGATTAAACATGCTTTTTGAAATTGGATTTCTCAAGGAATCTCATATAAGAATCTAAGAATCATATGGGATATGATTGACATGATTGTCTACCTAATTAATTTAGTTTTGAGCGGTCCGCCTCCGTGGACTCAAAAGTTAAATTAAAGTTGGATGTTAGCCCAATTAAATTATATCATATATTAGATGTATGTGAAGGTTATATAATTTAGTGGGAGTATTTTCGTTTGAAAAATACATTGTTTATTTCTTTAATGAAAAACCGGTACTTATTAAATTTTGGAAGTTTTGCATATTTGTAGATAATGACTACTAACACTCAATCAATTTCGTTGCGATCGATCATTGAGAAGGATAAGCTCCAAGAGAATGGTACTAAATTTATGGATTAGATCCGTAGCCTAAGAATTGTTCTAAGGCAAGAAGATAAGTTGTACATTCTCGATGGGCCACTTCCTGCTGAACCAGAACCTACTGCCCCTAGGGCAGAAAGAGACAGTTACAAGAAACATCGTAATGATTCTATAGATGTAAGCTGTCTCATGCTTGCTACCATGTGCTCAAAACTCCAACAAAGTTTGGAACATTTGGAAGCCTATGAGATACGCGTGGAGTTAAGAGCCATGTTTCAAGAGAAAGCTAGGCAAAAGAGGTACAAGACCATTGTTGCATTCACTACTTGCAAAATGAATGAAGGGCAACAAGTGAGTCCTCACATGCTGAAAATGAAAGGTTATGTAGAGCACCTTGAGAAACTTGGCTATCCAAACCCATTGGAGCTAGCCACGGATCTCATTCTTAATTCATTGCCTAAAAGTTATAATCAGTTTGTGATGAATTATAACCTGCATGGAATGGATAAGAATCTCTCCGAGTTGCATGGGATGCTTAAAACTGTGGAGATGAAGATTGCGGAGAAAGGTTATCCCGTGCTCTTGGTTCATGATGGGAAGAAGGCTAGTGCCAAAGGAAAGGGTAAGAAAGTTGTCAAACCCAAGATAAGCAAGGCAAAGGTTTCCAAGGCTTCTGAGGCAAAACCCGATTCACAAAAGGATGCAATCTGTTTCCATTGTCAAGAAATTGGTCATTGGAAACGTAATTGCAAGGCTTTCTTGGAAGAGCAAAAGAAGAAGAAGAGCAGCAAGGCTGCGTCGACTTCAGGTATCTATATGATAGATATTCTCCTTTCTACCACTGATTCTTGGGTATTGGATACCGGATGTGGTTCTCACATTTGTTTAAATGTGCAGGGTCTAAAGAATAGGAGACTACTTAAAGAGGGTAAAGTAGACCTACGCGTGGGGAATGGAGCAAGAGTTGCTGCATTAGCCGTAGGGACTTATGAAGTCATTTTACCTTCCGGATTAATTCTTGTTTTGAACAATTGTTATTATGTTCCGGATTTAAGTAGAAATATTATTTCAATTTCTTGTTTGGATAATGAAGGTTTTAAGTTTCTTATTGAGAATAAGAAATTTTCTATTTATTTAAATGACGTGCTTTATGGTATTGCTAATTCATTTAATGGCCCTTATATCTTGGATGTCAAGAATAAAAATAATGACAATGTATATCATATAAATAAGAAATCTAAACCTAATTATGTAAATCATTCTTATTTGTGGCATTGCCGTCTTGGTCATATTAATGAGAAGCGTATCTCAAAACTCCATGGGACGGTCTCTTGGGTTCATGTGACCTTGAGTCATATGATACTTGTGAGTCGTGTCTTCTTGGAAAAATGACTAAGACACCTTTTAACAAGCTAGGTGAAAGGGCAAGCGACTTATTGGGGTTGATACATTGCGATTAGCAATGCTAGAGGAGGATTTCAATACTTCATAACCTTCACTGATGACTATAGTAGATTTGGGTATGTTTACCTAATGAAACATAAAAGTGAATTTGAGATATTTAAAATATTTCAAAATGAAGTAGAAAAACAACTTGGCAAAAGTATTAAGGCACTTCGATCAGATCGAGGTGGAGAGTACTTAAGTCATGAATTTGATGATCATCTAAAGAAATGTGGAATGGTTTCACAATTGACTCCACCCGGAACACCACAATGGAATGGTGTGTCCGAGAGGAGAAATCGGACTTTGTTAGACATGGTTCGATCAATGATGAGTCAAGTTGATCTTCCAATATCCTTTTGGGGTTACGCTCTAGAAACCGCCGCATTCACACTAAATCGTGTTCCAACTAAATCGGTTCAAAAGACTCCATATGAGATGTGGAGCGGAAAGAAAACTTGTTTATCTTTCATGAAGATTTGGGGTTGCGAAGCCTATGTCAAAAGACTTGTCTCTGACAAACTTGCACACAAATCTGACAAATGTATTTTCGTGGGATATCCAAAGGAAACAAGAGGATATTACTTTTACAACCGTGAGGACAACAAGGTTTTTGTTGCCCGAACTGGTGTCTTTCTAGAGAAAGAGTTTCTCTCCAAAGAAATCAGTGGGAGTAAAATAAATCTTGAAGAAATTCGAGACCCAGAAAAAGACATTGAACCAATAGTGGAACAAGAACAAGAACCACAAGGAGTTGTGGAACCTGTTCAAAATACACAAGCAACTCGCAGATCTGGTAGGTTACGATCTAAGCCCGAGAGATATGGATTTCTCGTAACGGATAGTAATGAGGTGGAAATCATTGAGAATGATGAACCGACAACCTACCAAGAGACGATGTCTTCTCCTGATTCGGATAAGTGGCTTGGAGCCATGGAATCCGAATTGCAATCCATGCAAGACAATTAAGTTTGGAACTTGATTGATGCGCCCGAAGGTGTAAAAACCATAGGATGCAAATGGGTCTTCAAGAAGAAGACCGATATGGATGGGAAGGTGCATACTTACAAAGCTAGACTTGTAGCGAAGGGTTATAGGCAAGTTCATGGTATTGACTATGATGAGACTTTTTCACCCGTAGCAATGATCAAGTCTATAAGAATTTTGGTTGCCATTGCCGCATATCATGACTATGAAATATGGCAAATGGACGTCAAAACCTCTTTCCTAAATGGAAAACTACAAGAGGATGTGTATATGACACAACCGGAAGGTTTTGAACAGAATTCTAAGGTATGCAAATTGCAGAGATCTATCTATGGATTGAAGCAAGCTTCAAGGAGTTGGAATCTCCGTTTTGATGAATCGGTCAAAGAGTTTGGTTTCATCAAGAACGAAGATGAGCCTTGTGTATACAAGAAGATTAGTGGGAGCATAGTGCTCTTCCTGATTTTATATGTGGATGACATATTACTCATTGGAAACGATATTCCTACACTTCAGTCCGTGAAGACTTGGTTAGGAAAATGCTTCGCAATGAAAGATATGGGTGAAGCCGCATATATACTTGGCATTAAGATCTATAGAGATAGATCAAGGAGGCTACTTGGTTCAAGCCAAAGTACATACATTGACAAGGTCATTAGAAGATTCCGTATGGAAAATTCTAAAAGAGCTGCCTTGCCCATATTACATGGAGTTTCTCTAAGCAAGACTCATTGTCCTAAGACAAAAGATGAGCGTGAGAAAATGAATGATGTTCCATATGCTTCGGCAATTGGGTCCATCATGTATGCCATGATTTGTAGTAGGCCGGATGTATCTTATGCTTTAAGCATGACAGGTAGATACCAATCCGACCCCGGTGAAAATCACTGGATGGCTGTAAAAGCGATTCTTAAGAACTTGAGAAGAACTAAAGATTCGTTTTTGGTCTATGGAGGAATGGAAGATGATCTTGTGGTAAATGCTTACACAGATGCAAGCTTGCAAACCGACAAAGATGATAGTCGATCGCAATCGGGTTTTGTGTTTACTTATAATAATCTCCGTCCCTAGTACTTGCTAAGAACTAGTATAAAGGCTAAATGATCATGGGATGATCATGTTAGATTTATGGGTACTTGTTTGAAACAAGGTACTGGACATGACCCGCTGTATGAAATTTATGTCATGGTCTATGTCGTACATATATCTCATATTAGTTATGTCATTCGAATCCTTGGACATGAAGTTATTATAGTCTTCCACTTGATGAACATTATGTTTGACATATTCAAACGCTACCTTTAACCAGGAAGTTATAAAGGGTATGATTGGCATAATCGGATTCACGTAGGGAAGGGTAATAAGCTAAATGGATTTGTCCCTCTTCGGAGAGATCTCAAGCTTAGTCCTCTCGTAAGAATGATGTTGTTGAAAATGTTCAGCCGGACTCAAATGAATTGATTAGATCAATGTCATTTGGATTATCAACATATTCGGAATCAAGAAAGTATTGAACAAAACAAGTTGACTTGTTGACCATGACTTATGTTCAATGAGATTGTGGACAAAGGGATTATGACATATTCTAAAGGAATGCGAACTTGTATCTAGTTATACTACTTGGGTAGGTATGACAGTTTGCTAGAACCTAATCATATCTTATGGATTCATGTTTGAACCCATTGCCAATTTAGTATAATCCTAGAGGGTCACACACACTAGAACGAATCTTAAATAAGAACTATATTGGAATTTTGGAAACTTTGGGAAACTGGACAAGTGGGCGACCGCACAGGATGGATTGGGCGGCCACACAGTTTGGGTCAGTTAGTACCAGAAACCTTCCAGATAGATGTGCGACCGCACAAGGTTTTTGGGCGGCCGCACACCATGTGGGGACTGGTTTCCTTATTTGATTTGGAAAAGAATTTTGGACGGGTTTAGACACAAGTTTCCTATTTGGAATAGGTCTAACTTGTATATAAACAGCCAAATTCGGCCAGAATCAAAACATAGCTTTTGTGCAAGTCTCCAAAGAGTTTGAGAGAGTTTTATTTTGTTCTAAGACATCTTAGATTGAAGAACAAAATAATACAAAAAATAAATTTAATATGGTTCCTGTTAATTGTGAAAGTGTGTTTCATAATTTTGGTCTAGCAACCAAGATCAAGAAGTTTCTTGATATTCGTTCAAGGTGTGGATAACACTAGAGGGTGAAGCTTATCATCTTCAAAGTTCGTGTTCTTAATTTTCGTGACTAAAGCTTCAAGATCTCCACCAAAAGAAAAGACCAAAATCAAAGTCATCAAGGGTTAGTTTCTCTAGTATTCATATTGTTGTATTTGATTTAATCATATGAACGGATCTATGGCTTTGGGTTTCATTAAAATTTTAAATGCTATTTCCGCTGCGCATGTTACTTGGAAACCCAACACTAATCACTCTGCTCTGTTCTGAAACTGACCCTGTTCTGGAAAACCACCCAGAAGCGCGTGCCTCTTGCCTGTGTTGTGGGAAGCGCGCTCATGGCGTAGTGTCTATGGGAGGCGCCCGCTTCTGGGCAAACGAGTCAGACTGTCAGACTTTGGACTCAGGGGATTGCTCTGGTCCTATATATGCATTGTAACCCCTACAGAAATGATTAGTGTAGAAAAAAGAACAAAAATAGGAAGAACATATGAGAGGCGGGCGATTCTAGTTTTTGATGTGGGACGTGCGCGCCTTAGGCCAAGAAGGCCAGAGGCGCTCGCTTCCCCCATCAGGAACCATAATGCCCAGAAAATGTAGACTTTGATCAAGAACGCAAGTTTAATCTTCAAACATCCCCAGCGGAGTCGCCACTGTAGATACCACGGGAAGGGCCCACCGCTTGGCTAGAGCGGCGGATTATCCTAGGATGTCTATTTGTGTTTTAGAGTTGCCACCTATGCTTTAGAGGAACATAAGAAAAACCTAATGTGTAGCCTAAGTTTGATTATGAAAACAGAGATTCTTGTTGTGAGGTTCGGAGGTTAGGTTACGAGATGAGAAGTACTTAAACACCCATCTCGCCCAACTAAAGTTGGTCTTCCTTGATCAAAATCTACATGAATGATAAAATGTTCTTCTTATTCTTTGATAATAAAAGGGGGGTTTTGAAAGGTGTTTTGGAATGTAGGGAGATAACTCCTTGACTAGCTTCAATGAAGTGAAGTAGCATTTGGTGTCATGTCGCAAAATGTTTGGGTGATTGCACTTTGATTAAAATAAAAGAAGGAGTGGAGAGATGAAGTAGAAAACAGGAGAGGAAAGAGTAGTCTTTACCTATACTTACAAGAACTTCAAATAGTGACTCTTGAGAAATGCCTTGTAAGTGTATTTGTGTATAGTTTTGTTAGTGATCAAAATCCTTCCTCCATTCAAAGGTGAATTAGAGGTGTTTATATAGGTGAAGAAGGTGAGTTTTTGGTGCCAAAACCAAGTCACAAAGGTCAGTTTCCCGGGTAAATCCTGTTAAAAGGAGCAAGGGAGGGATTCTTGGACAGAAATCTGTAACTGACGCCCAGGTGCGCGCGCCTCCTGGCCTTGGTAGCGGGATGCGCGCGCCTCTGGACCCAAAGGATGGAAGCGCGCGACTTTGAAATGGCAAAAATGACAGAATGGACTAGAAAGTCAGCACTGTTATTCAGTTTGGTCCCTGGACTTAACGAAGTCAGTCAGGAACTTAACAAAAGTAACAGAAACTAACGAGAAACACTTAAAATAGGGAGAAACACAAAATCAAATGTGCAACCAGGGTGAGCGGTCCAAGGCGGGGTGTCTACAGGCTCCCTCAGCGAAAATGCAATTCACTTCACCTCCCCCAACGGTGGCCCTAGCAAAGCCATGTACAACATTTGAAGCTTCCTCTATCAATTTGGAACCGAAAGTCTTTTTAAGGGGTTTCGATAATATTTTGGGCAATGATACTCGATACAATGCAATGTGGGGAGTGGTCTAAACTTAAAGGGTCTCTCAGTACTTCACGTCAAAGGTCTTCCGGTTTGAAAGGAGGGCTCTGATGTTATGAATGACTTTGATGATTCTTATGTTGTGACTTACGACGAGATTATGAAGAAAGTCTTAGAGAAAAGGAAAAGGATTCAAGGAAATGCCAATATGTTAACTCTACAAACGGAGTTATGGCCAATCCAAATGTTTATGCAATTCAGCACCCCTTCTCCAAGATCAAAAGCACGAGTTGCATCCGCACGAGTTGTATTCGAAGATCCGTCGTTAGTTCTACTCAAGAAGACTCAAGAAAGCATACCCATTTGGGACCTTATCACACCAAGACCTTATCATCCACGATGCCACGACATTTTCTGAAGACCTTGCTGCATTTTCAACATGGACCTTCCACCATTTGGGTACCGACCACAATGAGGCTATTCATCTCCCCAGTAAGAGTAAGAAGGAGATCTCTATCAATAATCCTACCCGACAGTGCATCCTCTCTAACTGCCGGGCCTATTTCAAGATAATTTGGGGCTTTACATCGAAAGGTCTTCACATTCCACCATCTTGAAGCTCGCAAACAACAAGTACATGACATTTGGGGCTTGGAAATCTCTTGAATCTTGGTATAAATAATCTCCTCTTGGGGCTTGATCACGTCAACAACAAAGGGCGATTCATTTGAATGGGTCAAGAGCTGATTTATCTTAGGACTATGCAAGTCACTCAAAGTTTAGCATCGAAGGAGTTCTAGGAGCTTTACAACCAACAACCCCTTGGTATCTCGGCATCGAAAGCCTCTTGGAGCCCCATAATCGAGAAATCTCTTGGGGCTAGACATCAATCTTCGTTGGGCACAGTAGCGACAACAGAATTTAAGCAAGGCAGTCCAGACTTCGACCGAACATGATTTGATCTTGGGTTGGCTTTACAAACACACAATGGTTAAAATGGTTCACCCACGAACTAAAAAAAAAAAAACTGACAAAAAGATTTTTATTTTTCTTTTTCTTTTTCTTGTCTCCTTACTTGTATAAAAAGTATGTGGTTCACTTTGCTTTGCTCCTAGATTTTCCCCAGAATTCTCCATCATCCTTTAACTACGCTGGTCTGATTCTCTTCAAGAGATACGTAGGCAGCCTTTGGCACGACCAACCCATCACCAAAAGTGATCATGCCTCCATCGAAAGTTAAAGCAACTCATCAACATCCAGAGCATAGACATTCTTCATCAAAGCCACAACATCAGAAATCCATCCCGAATCAAGCGGCCATGGTAAGTGAAGCTATGAACATCATTCATGCTTTTTGCGAATCACATCGTACACAAAAGCAATTTCTCCATTCTCGAAAAATCTCTCTCTCAAGCAATATCTGCTTTCCAAATCACATCACACCACAATCACAATTTTTTCTCACAATTTCTATTTCACATCTCACACAAGCACATATATCTGCAAAGCATACAAATAACAGGTACAAGCACACATCAAACGGATTAACAAACGGATTCGTCAAGCGGGTTCACAAACGGACTCATCCAATGGATTCACAAACGGATTCATCAAGCGGATTCACAAACAGATTCATCAAACGGGTTCACAAACGGACTCATCCAATGGATTCATCAACCGGATTCACAAATGGATTCATCAAGCAGGTTCACAAACAGACTCATCCAATGGATTCACAAATGGATTCATCAAACGGATTCGTCAAGTGGGTTCACAAACGAACTCATCCAATGGATTCACAAACGGATTCATTAAATGAATTCACAAACGGATTCGTCAAGTGGGTTCACAAACGGACTCATCCAATGGATTTACAAACGGATTCGTCAATCGGATTCATAAACGGATTCGTCAAGCGGGTTCACAAATGGACTCATACAATGGATTAATAACGGACTCATCCAATGGATTGACAAACGGATTCATCAAGCGGATTCACAAACGGATTCGTCAAAAGGTTTCATAAATGGACTCATCCAATGGATTCACAAACGGATTCATCAAGCGGATTCACAAACGGATTCGTCAAGCGGGTTCACAAACGGACTCATCCAATGGATTCACAAACGGATTCATCAACCGGATTCACAAACAGATTCGTCAAGCGGGTTCACAAACGGACTGATCCAATGGATTCACAAATGGATTCATCAAACGGATTCACAAACGGATTCGTTAAGCGGGTTCACAAACGGATTCATTAAGCAGATTCACAAACAGATTCGTTAAGCGGGTTCACAAACGAGCTCATCCAATGGATTCACAAACGGATTCGTCAAGCGGGTTCACAAACGGACTCATCCAATGGATTCACAAACGGATTAATCAAGCGGATTCATAAACGGATTCGTCAAGCGGGTTCACAAACGGATTCGTCAAGCGGGTTCACAAACGGACTCATCCAATGGATTCAAAAACGGATTCATCAAGCGGATTCACAAACGGATTCGTCAAGCGGGTTCACAAATGGACTCATCCAATGGATTCACAAACGGATTCAGCAAACGGATTCGGCACACCTCTTTTATCAACAAAAGTCGCTCACACAGGGAGCGCACCTCTATCTCTCGCAATTTCAAATTCCTGCTTTCATTGAGTCTTTGCTTTCTTTTCTTTCTTTTTCTTTGTCGATGTCCTCGGCGGTTGTCTTTCTTTCGTCGGCGCATTTTACCTTGCAATCTATGTCGCCGAGGGGCTCTGTAGACACCCCGTCTTGGACCTCTCACCCCGATTCCATAAATAGTATTTTTATTTAACTTATTTTCGTTAATTTCTGTTACTTCAGTTAAGTTCCTAACTGATTCCGTTAGTTTTGGACTAAACTGCATAAAAGAGTTAACTTTTAGGGTCATTTTGTCATTATGTCACTTTTACCCGCGGGCGCCTCCGACACTACTTGTGGGCCTCGCACACGTCTCGCCCCAAGAGCCGGACACGCGCGCTTCCCATTATGGCAGTTACGGATTGCAGCCTTTTCCCTCCATTTTCTTGATCACAAAAACTCCTTTTACATCCACATTCATCCCCCCTTATTCTATAACTCTCAATCTCATATTCTTAGCCATTTCTTAAAAACAAAATATTTTATTTATTTATTATTTGATTTTCTTTATTTTCTTATTGGTTAGAAAAGCTTCTTTTCCTCTCTTTTTCACCTATAAAAACCTCTCATTGTACCTTATAAAAGGACCCAACTTCTCTTCTCTACAAAAACTATACACAACTTCTTGGACTTAGGACACCATTTCTTAGACACAAAAACTCTATAAAATTCTCTTTACACCAATTTCTTCACAAAGAAGGCTTCTCTCTACAAAAACTCTACACAAATTGTTCCATAACAATTTCCTTACAACAACACTATTTTCTTCATCAAGATTGGAGTCTTCTTTCTTTTCCCAACAAGGTACAACTTCTCTTTATTTAATTTATGTGCTTTCTTTAATGTATGCAATCCCCATCAAATGGGACATGACCAACATGACTACTTCACATATTGAAGTTTAGTTAAGGTTATCTCTCTACATTCCAACTCTACTTTAATTTCCCCATTTCATATTAATGTAATTGCTACATGTGATCTTTCGCATGAAGTAATATATAAAATAATTCTCTTTTATTTCCCTTTTATTTCCCCCTTTTTTCTATCATATAATTGTTAGCACAATTTATTAATTAAAGGACTTTTTAACATTAGAACACCTTTGTTAGCAAGACCCGCGTAAGCGGGGCGAAGTGGGTGTTTAAGTACTTCCCACTCCATCACCTAACCCCCGAACCCTTCTCTTCCCGAATCTCTGGTTTTGTACGTAAATTAGGCTATTTCTAAGTTTTTCTTATGTTCCTTTAAAAACATAGGTGGCGACTCTAACAATTAAAACCAATTAGACATCCTAGGATCCTTTCACCGCTCTAGCCAAGCAGTGGGCTCTCCTGGGGTTTCTACAAATGGGCACATGACTCAAACCACATAAAGAAAAAGACTTTTTTTTTATAAGTCGGAGGGACGGGGTCCCTTTTGGGGTTTCTAAGAAAAATAGTGAAATCATTACACTAGTATATAGACCTTCTCGCGGTCCCATATACTCATCGGATTCTACCACGCTTGTGAATCCTACACGTGTCGGGATTAAACTAAATTAATGTAGTAAAGCATACATACGGGGACGGATTTTTATTTTGTCCATAATAACCACTTGTTTCCCTTGGAAACGGTAAGTATGATTTGAAGACATTAGTTTAGGGAAATCTCGGCACATGAAAACCGACTTGGTCACGAAGTGTTTGAAACTTACTAGGATGGGCCTCGACGGGTTTGGGGTTATGAACTTGTGCGACTCGGTAATGAGCAATTGATAGGAATTTGGTGCACGTAGTGTGAGGTCGAACACATGTGACAAAAAAAGTATATATATTTTTTTTAAGAAAGAAAAAGAAAATAATCACATAATTACAACTTTTGAATAACCCGTGTGATCGATAAAAAGAGAACATAAAAACAGTTAAAGGGAGGGCCAAATCAATCCTGATGCAGGAAACTGTGCCCACACCCCATCATTTTGTCCTATCCTGTAATCTGTGTTAGTGTTGTATGCTGTAGGCACGTTATTTGAATGATTAATGTTATCACTTGGTTTATGCTTTAATAAAGATATTGAATGTTTGATTATTATATCTTTTGCATGTCTATTATAATAATCCCCGTCCCTAGTAATTATGAATTACTAGTATAAGTTTAATGGATAATCATATGATAATTATGTGTATGAGATACAATTAGACTTATGGATATTTGTTGGAGAACAAATGCTGGACTGACCCCTATGAGATTTATGTCATGGTCACAATGTTATAATTATGTCTCATATAGTTATCACTTGAATCTTTAGACCTGAGGTTATTGCAGTCTTCCACTTAATGAACATTATGTTTGACGTATTCAAACGTTACCTTTAAACGGGTAGCTATAAAGGATATGATTGGCATGATCGGAATCATGTAGGGAAAGGTAATAAACCAAGATGGGATTTGTTCCTCTTTAAGAGAGATGTCAAGCTTGGGCCCCTTAATGAATAGTATTGATGAAATGCTCGGCCGCGCTCAAAAGAATTGATTGGATCAATATCACTTGTGTTATCAATATATTCGGGATCGAGAAAGCATTGAACAAGTAAGTTGACCATTGACCATGGCTTACGTTCAATAGACATCGTGTAACAAAGAGATTGTGATATGTTCTATTTAGGAAACTTTGGATTTCAAAGTTATACTAATTGGGTAGTCATAATGGCCTGCTAGAGTCCGCTTATGACTTACGAGGTTTGAATGGTTCGGACTCGTTGCCAACTTAGTATAATCCTATTGGGTCACACACGCAGAACGGATAATTAAAAGGAGCGAAAAACGAGGAAACTGAGGGAAGCAACCGTACGGCTGATTAGGCCTCATACGGCTCCAGAGACGCCGTACGGCTGACCCCCCCAATGCAGTTTATTTTAAGTCTCTTCTTATTGGACAAGATGACCTAAGTCCTAAAGGGTTTTGGACACCCCTTGTATATAATGTGGACTGACGGGAATTGTTCCCATAACATTGATTTGATCAATTTCAAACTCTCTCTTGGAGAAAGAAAATA
The DNA here is from genome assembly GCA_026119855.1 of Campanula takesimana. Lineage (NCBI taxonomy): Eukaryota > Viridiplantae > Streptophyta > Magnoliopsida > Asterales > Campanulaceae > Campanula > Campanula takesimana. Next base: position 76,748 of record JAOWBW010001795.1, read on the forward strand.
CACATTTTATACTTGGGTTATTGTGATTGTTAATTCTTAATCATCAAGTCACAATAATTATTGGGAGCTTTAAATAATCGTTCTTCAACATCATTTTTCAAACCGATGGCCTACCAGTCAAGTTCAAGAAGGCTTTCTTGAAATCTGTTCGTTGTGTGGATCACCGGTAGAGGGCGTTTCTCCTAACGTCTAATCCAAGTTTTATCTCGATCTACAAGGGTTAGTTTCTTTCATCTTCATATTATGAATTATTGTTCATAGCGGATCTAGGCTATTGGGTTTTATACATGTCTTTCTTTCGCTGCGCGTGATTGCACGAAACCCAACAGTGGTATCAGAGCCCCGTTGATGATCAATAATTCTAATATCATCATGATATAATTATTTAATATGATTATTTAATTTGTATGATCATGATAAGATGAATTTATGTGATGGAATTTTATATGAGATATAAAATATGCATGCTAGTTTATGATGGGACTATGTGGTTATAATATTAATTCGATTGATATGTATGATCGCATGCTTAGATTATCATGTTATAATTGGATTATAATTGTTGATAATATTGATCTAATTTGTATGAGAAATACATTGGTTATTGTTTGTATGAATTAGATGGGTTAAAATTCGTAATCTGTATTTTCATGTTTCTGTAATCTGATTATGTATAAACATGAAATTGGGATTGATCGAATTTCTGAAAAACTGGAAATCTGGAGAAACTGGAACAGGCATCCGTACGGCTGGATTGTGTTGGGTTTTGAGCAATCATGCACAGAGGAATAAAACCCAAAAGCCTAGATCCATTCAAGATGATTATCTTAATACAAGGTTGAATTTAGAAGACTAACCGTGATGGAGCTTTAAAATTTTCTTGATCTTTAATCTTGGTTTTTCGCGCTTCTTCGAATCACGAACACAAGAACACGATCAGAAAGATGATTAAGAAACCACCCTCTATGGATATCCACACGCGAACAAATATTAAGAACTCTTTCTTAATCTTGACTGCTAGATCAAAAAGGGGCTATATGAATTTATGAATTATTGATCTTGATTCTCAATCTTGATCAATAAAATTATTTCTCCAAACAACTACATTAATTCATGTCAATAGCTGGTGAAAAGATATTTATATAGGTGTAAGTCCTTAACCCTTAAAGACTTTGGAAACCTAAATCCCATCACTTAATTATGCTGCAAGATTTTTGGCCAGACAGCACTGGCACGGTCGTGCCCTAAAACCGGCACGGTCGTGCTAATCCGTGCGCACCTACCATCCCGGCTGAGCATTATTGGCACGGTTGAGCTTTGTATTCGGCACGGCCGTGCCAGGCACGGTCGAGCTTTATACTTGGCACGGTCGTGCCATATGAGCTGCCAGTCACTTGCCTTGGTCGATTAATGGCACGGTCGTTCCCTATAAACGGCACGGTTTTGCCAGACCAAAATATGCCATTTTTCCCTTTTTTAACAATTCGTTCTATTGTGTGTGACCCCATAGGATTATATCAAGTTGGCAATGAGTCCAAACACATTTTGTCTTCATGAATCATGAGCGGACCCTAGCAGGCCATCATGACTACCCAAATGATACAACTTTATCACAGTTCGTTAATTCTTCATAGAACATATACACAATCCTTTTGTCCATGATTTCATTGAGCGTAAGCCATGGTCAATGGTCAACTTACAATGCCCAATAGTTTTCTCGATCCCAAATGTAGATACCCCGGGGAACCACGGCTTGGCTAGAGCGGTGAAATACCTAGGATGTCTAATTGATTTTAAGAGTCGCCACCCACGTTTTAGAGGAACGCGAGAAAACCTAAGAAAATAGCCTTTTTTATTGATTACGAAACCAAAGATTCTTTGGATGAGGGGTTCGGGGGTTAGGTGACGGAGTGGGAAGTACTTAAACACCCAATCCACCCCGCTTACGCGGGATCCGTTTGCTGATTGCGGGATCCGTTTGCTAATACGGGATCCGTTTGCTGAATACGGGATCCGTTTGCTGATGCGGGATCCGTTTGCTGATGCGGGAGACCAAATTGCTGTCTAGAGCTACAGTTGCTGTTGACTTTATCATGGGGATGCGGACATGGTTGATTGTGGATCATTTTCTGCTGGGGATGAAGTGCCTTGAGTAGTGGATGCTGTTGACTTCGTGGTGGTACCTGTTATGTATGTGCTTGGCAGGTATATGTGTTTGTGCAAGAAGATGCATGAACTGTGAAATGAAGAGAGAAATAGTGCTCGTGGTGCAATGTGATTTGAAAGCAGTTTGTATAAGAGAGAAGTAAAGTGATTCTGTGTGTGAAGTGATTTTTGAAAGCGGAGATTGCTTGAGATGAATGATGTTCATACCGTCACCTACCATTGCCGCTTGATTGGGGATGGATTGCCGAAGGATGTTGCTGCTATTGATGAAGAATGTCCATGCTTTGGATGGAGAATGATGATGTTGATGGTGATGAATTGTTCTTGCCTTCGAAGGAGTGTCGGTGAGTTGGTATTCCGGATGATGGGTTGGTCGTGCCAAAAGGCTGCCTACGTATCCCTTTAAGAGAATCAGACCAGCGTAGTTCAAGGATGCTGGGGAAGAATGCTAGGAGCAAGGCAGAGTAAGGTACAAACTTTTGCACATATAAGGAGAAAGAGAAAAAGAAAAATCTTTCTTTTTTTTTTAGAAGGGAAAGAATATGCACACACGTGAGAAAAAGATTTTTTTTTAGTTCGTGGGTGAACCATTTTAACCATTGTGTGTTTGTAAAGCCAACCCAAGATCAAGTCGTGTTCAATCGAAGTCCGGATTGCCTCGCTTGAATGTTGTCGCCGCGGTGTCCGACGAAAATTGATGTCTAGCCCCAAGAGATTTGTCGATTATGGGGCTTCAAAAGGCATTTGATGCCGAGATAAGGGGTTGCTGATTGTAAATCCCCTCGAATGCTAAACTTTGAGTGGCTTATGAAGACCCAAGATGAATCAACTCTTAGCTCATTCAAATAAACTGTCTTTTGTTGTCGACGTGGGCAAGCCCAAGAGAAGATCATTGATACCAAGCTTTGAGAGATTGCTAAGCCCCAAATGTCATGGGCTTATCCAGTTTGTAGATGGCGGGATGAGGAGACCTTTTGGTGTGAAGCCTCAAATTTTCTTAGAATCGGCTTAGCATTATGTTGGGAGCGGATGGCGCTATTGGGAAGAACTCTTGAAGGCGATCTCCTTCTTTCTCTTGCTTGGAGATGGATGGCCCTTTTTGTGGTTGATACCTGAATGGCGGAAGGCCCATGTTGGAAGTGTAGTACGGTCTTCGGGAGACGTCTCGTGGGAGATGGTGATGTTGTTGCAGATGATAAGGTCTTGGTGTGATAAAGTCTCGAACGGTATGTTTGCTTGAGTCTTCTTGAGTTAAGCCGACGGCGGATCTTCGGATGCAGCCTGTGCTTTTGATCTTGGAGAAGGGGGTGCAGTACTTGCAGAAACATTGGGATAGGCCGTAACTCTGCTTATAGAGTTAACATATTGGCATTGCCTGCTATAACTCAGCCGGGTGAGTCTAGCATATTGAATCGTTTTCCTTTTCTCTAAGACTTCCTTCAGAATCTCGCTGTGAGTTCTAACAAGAATCATCAAATTCATTCATATCATCGGAGCCTTTATTTAAAACCAAGAGGCCTTTTGACTGGAGGTGTTGAGGGACCATTAAAGTTTGATCCCTTTCATAGAGCCATAAGACTACTCCCAAATTGCATTGCTCGGGTACCACTTCCCAAAAGCTTGTTTATTGCGAAGCCCCAATATTGCCCTTCGCTTGTATCACTGTAATGCCGTAGCCCAAAAGATTGTAGATTGCGAAGCCCCTTGAGACCTTTCGGTATGAAGCTTCAAATGTTGTTGGGGACATTGAAGTGAATTGCTTCTTACCGAGGGAGTCTTTAAGACTTGACCGTAGCCCCTAGAGTGCCATCATTGATTGCGAGAAAGGTCCATCCTTGATCGGGGGAACGATTACGGGCACACATGACAAGAGGGATTTTTTGACATCCCTTTTGAGAGACTTTGAGGATAGTCTCACACATCTTTCTCGAGCATAGCCCCTAGGGCTTATTGATTGTCAAATGAAGCAAAAGAAGCCCTTGTTCTTGAGTCTAGGGCATCACCATTTGTTGAGCAAAGCAAGAGTGACTCATCGTCGTGCGAGGGAACAAACATGAGAGAACATGGCAAGAGCTACTCCATTTCTCGGGAGCCTTTCGGCGTACTTTAGAAGCACATACTTGAAGAAGCTTTGAAAACTGAGACACATGTTGTTGCTATTTGCTGCCCAAGCCAATTGACTAGCTAGGGATTATTTGTGCAACCTCGTGCCTTTTTATGATGGGCTCGTTCTCGGATGGGTCTTGGTTACCACGGGCCTTCTTTTTATGAACCCAAAAATGCACACTGCTGGAGAATGATGCCAATAACCCAAGACAACCTTTGATGGTGACATATCTTGTCGAGCCTTTTGCAATCCCAAAGTTGACTCGGTGGGTAATTGACTTGCTGAGGAGACCCAATGTAGAACTTGTGCAGTTGTCTTCCTTAGAAGCTGAATATCTCCATTTCTCTTTCCCTTCTCTCTCTCACTCTCTTATTTTTTTTTATGACGCACCCTATTTTTTGCCTAGACCGCCCTTTCGGGTTTTCAATCTAGCAGGCATCTCTTTTGCGTCTTCTTTTTTTTTACTCGATTAATGAGGAAGTGTGCATTGACTCTGGCTAAGGAGATAAGACATGTGATTTTGCGGTGAAGACCTCTTGTTACTAAAGATTAGTGACATTGACTCGACTAGGGAAGTGTCCCTAGTATTGAATTCATGTATGTATATTTTTTGAATGACTCACGAAGGCAAGTAAGTTATTAAGAGAGAAGAGAAGGAAAGCCCCAGTTTGATTACAAGAAACTGGGAGTATCGCAAAAAGAAGAGAAACCCTTAGACTCGACAAGGAACGTGAAGCGATTCCAATTCTAAGAAAGTTGTTCAATCTTGAGGTGATTAATTCATTGGCAAATGACTCGTACAAAGATGCCATGACAAATTCGAGATGAAGGCCGATCACCATAACACGCTAGGGCTAAACATATCTTCTTTCTTGCATGAGACCGGACCCGAAGGTTGCCTACGTTCCTCCAGTGAAGAGGCTCAGGTCACCGTAGTTCTTGTTGATGCTCCATTCGTAGTGATGAATTGTTGCTTCGTCGTGATTGTTGTCGATGTTGCTCCGTCCTTCGTTTGGTGGAATGATATTTTTGTTGTGAACTTCTTTGAATGAAGGGGGAATTTATTTATTTTTTTATTTTTTTGTGCTCTAACTTTTGCCTAGGTTGATTTGAGGATTTCAACCTAGCGAGCCTTTTTTTTTTATATATCCCCTTTTGAAAACTTTGCTTCATGATCATTGCTCCACCTTTCTTTGTCTTGATTTCGTCGTTGTTGATGTCTTCGTTGTTGATGCCATCGTCGATGTTTAGCCCCTAGGCGTTCAAGCGATGGCCTTCATTCCAAAACTTGTTTAGATACCTTTTCATCATTTTGCCAAGAATTAGATTGAACAACTTGGAAGAGTGTATGAGGACAATAAAAATGGGGGAAAAGTAACTTACTTGGAATTTATCAAAGATGACGGAATTCGACTTTTCTTAGCTCTTTACGATCCTAGCGACGATCTAAGCATTTTTCATAAAATGAGCATTAAGAAATAATGGGAGGAAGATGGTCAAAATGAAGAGAGAAGGAAGGAGAATTCTTACATTTTCTTTACCCAACAATGGAGGAGAGAGAGAGGGAAATGAAAATGTGAGGTGAGGGAGGAGGGAGGAGGAAGGAGTAGGATGAAGAAATAAAATGTTTCACCTAGGCCCCCTCTAGACCCAACTAGAACACATAAACCCATACTCCACTAACAACTAAGACCCAAAAACTCTACACTAGCACAAATGATCAATTAAAATGCTAGGCATAAAATATTATGAAACACTAAAATGCACACATAAATAATTAATTAAATAAATAAACAAATATTTTTAATAAGAAAATAGATACGGGTTTTCGGGTCGTTACAAAAACAGCGTTCCTTAACGGGAACTCACTTAAGGATGTATTGGATACATCCTAAAGGTTTTGATAGTCAAAGAAAATTCTAATAAAGTATGTAAGTTGCAGAAATCCATGGGATGGATTAAAGTAAGCTTATGGGAGTCGGAATCTCCGTTTTGATGAATCAAAGAGTTTTGCTTCATTGAGAACGAAGATGAATCTTGTATATACAAGAAGATTAGTGGGAGCATAGTGCTATTCCTTATCTTATATGTGGATGACATATTGCTCATTGGAAACGACATTCCTACACTTTAATCTGTAAAGATTTGGTTAAGAAAGTGTTTCGCAATGATGAATATGGATGAAGCCACACACGTCCTTGGCATTAAGATCTACAGAGATAGATCAAGGAAGCTAATTGGTTTAAAGCCAAAGTACATGCATTGACAAAGTCATTAGAAGATTCTGCAATGAAAATTCTAAGAAGGGACAGTTGCCAATGTTACATGGAGTTTCTCTATGCAAAGACTCAAATGTCCTAAGACAAATGATGAACATAAGAAAATGAATGGGATGCCATTTGCTTCGGTAATTGGATCCATCATTCCATGATAAGTACTAAGCCGGATATATGTAATGCTTAGAGCATGACGAGTAGATATCAATCTGACACCGGTGAGAATCACTGGATGGCTATAAAAACAATTCTTAAGTACTTTAGAAGAACTAAAGATTCGTTTTTGATCTATGGAGGAATGGAAGATGATCTCGGATGCATGCTTCCAAACCGACAAAGATGATAGATGTTCGCAATCAGTTTTGTGTTAAATGGTGAAGCTGTAAGTTGGAATAGTTCCAAGCAGAGTATAATCACTAAATTCTACATATTAAATCTAAGTATATTGCTGCATTGGATGCTGCAAAGGAAGTAGTTTGGATTAAGAAGTTCATTGGTGAACTTGAGATGGTTCCTAGTATTGCTAAACCAATAGACCTTCATTGATAATAATGGTGCTATTGCTCAAGCAAAGGAACCAAGGGCACATCCTAAATCCAAACACATACTTATCGTTCGAGAAATTGTTGATAAGGGAAACGTAAATATATGCAGAGTACCTAGCAATGATAACGTTGTGGACACGCCAACAAAGGAACTTCCACAAAGCTAAACATAATGGTCATGTTTGGTCCATGTGTATTGGATGCCTAGGAGATTGGGCCTAGGGCAAGTGGGAGATTGTTGGTGTTTGTGCCCTAGGCACGTTTGTTAAATGTTGTATGTGTTATCATTATATTCATGATGATAAAAAGATATTAAGATTATTATTATTGCTCGTGTTTGCTTATAATAATCTCCGTCCCTAGAGCTTGTTAAAGCACTAGTATAAAGGCTAAATGATCATGGGATGATCATGTTAGATTTATGGGTACTTGTTTGGAACAAGGTACTGGACATGACCCGCGGTATGAGATTTATGTCATGGTCAATGTCATATATAGATCTCATATTAGTTATGTCATTTGAATCCTTAGACATGAAGTTATTATAGTCTTCCACTTGATGAAGATTATGTTTTACATATTCAAACGTTACCCTTAACCAGGTAGCTATAAAGGGTATGATTGGCATAATCGGATTCACGTAGGGAAGAATAATAAGTTAATGGATTTGTCCCTCTTCGGAGAGATGTCAAGCTTGGGCCCCTCGAAGGAATGATATTGATGAAATGTTTGTCCAAACTCAAATGGATTGATTTGATCAATGTCATTTGGATTATCAACATATTTGGAATCGAGAAAGTATTGAACAATACAAGTTGACTTGTTGACCATGACTTGTGTTCAAAGACATCGTGGACAAAGGGATTATGATATGTTCTAAAGGAATGTGAACTTGTATCTAGTTATACTATTTGGGTAGGTATGACGGTTTACTAGAACCTAATCATATCTTATGAGTTCATGTTTGAACCCATTGCCAACTTAGTATAATCCTAGAGGGTCACACACAATAGAACGAATCTAAAAGGACTTAAATGGAATTATGGGTCGAAGGACCTTTGAGGGATTTTGGAAAATAAAGGAGCAAGAAAAGGATTTCAGGAAATTGCATTGGTCCGGTCGGACCTTGGTAAGGACCCGGGCGGACCCCCTGCATGACCCGGGCGGACCTCATCTATTCGGGGAAAAGATTTCCTGATCCGTTTTCTTGCAGGTTTAGACACTTGTTTCCTATTTGGAATAGGTCACACAAGTATTTAAACAGCCTCTATTCGCCCAAAATCAGCCCTAAGCATTATGTAACTTTGTGAGAGTCTCCAAGGGTTTGAGAGAGTCTATTTCTTGTTCTAAGACATCCCTAGATTGAAGAATAAGAATACATATACTCCCTCCGTCCCATTGAGAGTGAGACTAGAGGAGTGGGCACGATATTTAAGATAAAGTGATATATATGTGGTAGAAAATGAAGAGAGAGAATGAGTGGTGTAAATAGTGGTGTTGGTTGAATAAAATGAGTGGTGGAAAATGAAGAGAGAGAATGAGTGGGGTTAAATAGTGGGGAATGATGAATATAAGTATATTAAAACATTTCCATTTTGGGTAGTCTCACTTTAAGTGGGACGGCCCAAAAAGGAAAGAAGTCTCACTTCTAGTGGGACGGAGGGAGTATATAATTATTCCATATAGTTACATACATCATGAAAGCGTGTTTCATGATTTGGTCTAGCAACCAAGATCAAGTGTTCTTGATATTCGTTAGTGGTGTGGATACCGCTAGAGGGTGAAACTTATCATCTTCATAGTTCGTGTTTCTTGCTTTGTTCGTGATCAAGATTTCAAGACTCCACCGAATTCAAGGTTGCAAAATCAAAGGCATCAAGGGTTAGTATTCTAGTATTCAGTATGTTGTATTTGACTTAATCATATGAATGGATCTATGGGCTTTGGGTTTCATTAAATTTTAAATGCTTAATTCTGTTGCGTATGTTACTACGAAACCCAACAGATTCGACTCGATCTCGAAAAAGCAAGTGGACTCAAGCTCAAGCTCGATAAAATCTCGATCTCGATAAGCTCTAAATGAGCTCGAGCTCGACTCCGCTCGACTCGTTTACAGCCCTAGCAGCAACTCTTGCTCCATTCCCCACACGTAAGTCTACTTCGCCATCTTTGAGTAGCCTCCTATTCTTTAGTGCCTGAACATTTAAACAAATGTGAGATCCACTTCCGGTATCCAATACCCAGGACGTACAAGTAGAAAGGAGTATATCTATAATATAGATACCTGAAGTAGAAGCAGTCCCACTGCCCTTCTTCTTCTTCTTACTTTCTTCCATGTAAGCTTTGAAATTTCTCTTCCAATGACCGGTCTCACCGCAATGGAAACAAATTGCATCCTTTTGAGTGTCTACTTTAGCCACTACAGCAGCTACAGCAACTTTTGCCTTGCTTGCTTTAGGTTTGGCAACAATTTCCTTACCTTTACTTCTGTTTTTGAATCCCTTTCCTTTATTAACCATGATCAATGGAGAATTTTCTATTATGATCTTCTTTTCAGCTGTCTTTAGCATCCCATGCAACTCAGACAGTGTCTTATCCATACCATGTATATTAAAGTTCATGGAAAACTGATTATAGCTCTTGGGTAATGAATTAAGGATAAAATCAGTGGCCAACTCAACATAGATGGGATGGCCAAGCCTCTCAAGATGCTCAAAGTGAGCCTTCATCTTCAGAACATGAGGACCCACGGGCTGTCCATCACCCATCTTGCATGAGGTCAGAGCAGCTATGGTATCGAACCTCTCTTGCCTTACTTGCTCTTGGAACATGTCTTTCAACTTAGTGTTCAAGTAATAGGCTTCCAAGTGTTCCAGAGTCTTCTGAAGTTCTGAACACATGGCAACAAGCATGAGACAACCAACCTCACGAGAATCACTTTTGTGCTTCTTGTAGGCATCTCTCTCTGCCCCAGGGGCAGTGGCAGCTGTTAGTACCCGACCTGAAAATGAGTTTATTAGGACTTTCCCAAAAATACAAGGACTTTATAGGAATTGGAAACCTTGCAAAGACTTGTCCCGGATTCCCAAAATATCTCATTTATGGCAAAATCTATCAAAATAGGTAACAAATGGTTTCCTTAAAACCATGCAGAAACCCTAGCTTAAGAATCAAGTCAGCCTGCAACCTTGGTCACGCGGCCAACATTGCTACGCGTTGATCTTGGCCACGCGGCCACTCTTGTCACCGGTTTCAACCATGGCCAGGCGGCCACCTTTGCGCTGGATGATCCTGACCATCAGATCTTCCCATCAGCCTACTATATAAACCATTCCATTCCATTGGTTTGGAGGTCCGATTTGGAGAGCTCTAAGTACGAATTTTGGAGTTCTTAAACACTATTTTGCTCCCTAATTAAGCATTCAAACACCCAAGAAGATCCAAGTTTATTTCTTGCCAACATAGGTAAGTGTTCTAACTTTTTCTTCATGTTCTTGCATTATTTTTAATGTAGATCTTTTATATTCATGTTCGTACATGTTTATTCATAGTTTCTTCATATTCTTTGCATGTTCATTCATATGTTCATAATATGTTCTTCGCATGTTCTTCGTGTTCATAGATTAAGACCTTATTTATGCTATATTTAGGGTTGTGATCTTCATAATTACATGTTATTTCATAGCCGATGATGATCGAGGGTTCGTCAACCCGAGGACGATCTAGGAACTACTTCTAAACCCTAAACTTTAGGTAATTCCCCCTCATTATGCATGATCCCGATTCTTCTGCCTATTCTAAATTCTTCTCAAACTACGATGACCTGAGCTTCTCACATTGAGAGGAACGTAGGCAATCTTCGGATCCGGTCTCAAGCACTAACACACTACTAACACCTTCATCATGATAGAAAGACCGATCAATTCGGGCAATAGGAGTGATAACGTTCAATATTCTTCTCTTGTTGTAATTTGACCCCCGAACCCATTAACATGCTTTTTCTCAATGTTTTGGCTATAACTAAAACGGCGTGGCGACTCTCATAATTTTAATGTTGCTATGAATATTCCCAATTTCAAACACACGTATTCACAGTGGCGACTCTGCTGGGGACTGCTTTGAAACTTTTTCAAACTTAGTGGGTCTAACTTTCGTCACATCATGATGCTTGCCATGTTTACACATGCACACACTTTCCATGTTTACACATGCACCCTACACACACCTGCCATGTATACACATGCACCCTACACACACCTGCCATGCTAAACATGCACACACTTGCCATGTTTATACATGCACACACCTGCCATGTTTACACATGCACACACCTGCCATGTTTACACATGCACACTTTCCATGTTTTCACGTGCCCCCTACAGTTAAGCCATGTTTACACATACACCCACGCACTCCGCCATGTTAATACTCGTACCTTTTACCTTTTACCATGTACCTTTGTTATTTTCGCCTTAGTATTAGGGTCAAACAAAACTCTGCTATGCTCCCTTGTACATTATTTTCCTTCTCCCGCATTGCATTGCATAGCATCATTCAAACATTCAAAAATTCTCTCTTTTCTCCTTAAAAAGAATTAGTTTCTTGCCACACACTACCACTAGTCCGTGTCAGCACTGCACAGGTCCCTACTACCCGGAGTATTCGATGTGCAGGAATTTGTGCGCTACTGCCTCACATTTTTCGAGTCACTCGTCTACTCCACTCACCGTGTACGTTCCGCGAGTGGTGGGAACCTTTAACCTAACCCGTGTCAACCCACACATAGAGATTAGGACACTCCTTAGACCAACCATTTAGGATGTAAATAAATGCAAAACTTTTCGCAAAATAAAATGTGCATTACATCTAGACGACCTCTAAGGTCCATCGCTCACCCCTTGGGCCATCTATCAAAATTCCTCATCTTGGCCTATCTAGGTTACCTACCCATCATTGCGATCCATTTGGGCCTACCCTTCATCTCGACCCACTTTGGTCAAAATCCCACCATCCTTTGACCTCTTAGGACAATCTTATCTACCTTTGACCTCCTAGGTCAACCTTTGACCCCCTGGGTCAACCTTACCTACCTTTGACCTCCTAGGTCAACCTTCGACCACCTAGGTCAACCTTCCCAACCTTTGACCCCCAAGGTCAACCTTATCTACCTTTGACCTCTTAAGCCAACCTTTGACCCCCTAGGTTAACCTTTGACCTCCTAGGTCAGCCTTACCACCCTTTGACCTCTTAGGCCAACCTTTGACCCCCTAGGTCAATCTTATCCGTTTAAGTCAACCTTTGACCCCCTAGGTCAACCTTACCTACCTTTGACCACCTAGGTCAACCTTCCCAACCTTTGACCTCCAAGGTCAACCTTATCTACCTTTGACCTCTTAAGCCAACCTTTGACCCCCTAGGTCAACCTTTGACCCCCTAGGTCAACCTTTGACCTCCTAGGTCAACCTTACCACCCTTTGACCTCTTAGGTCAACCTTTGACCCCCTAGGTCAATCTTATCCGTTTAAGTAAACCTTTGACCCCCTAGGTCAATCTTATCCGTTTAAGTCAACCTTTGACCCCCTAGGTCAACCGTACCAACCTTTGATCTCTTAGGTCTACCTTTGACCCCCTAGGTCAACTTTATCCGCCTTTGACCTCTTAGGTCTACCCTTGACCTCCTAGGTCAACCTTATCACCCTCGACCTCTTAGGTCACCCCTCGACCTCTTAGGTCAACCCTTGACCGCCTAGGTCAACTTTATCCGCCTCCGACCTCTTAGGTCAACCCTTGACCTCCTAGGACAACCTTATCACATTTAACCCCCTAGGTAAACTTTATCGTCTTTGACCTCTTAGGTCAACCTTTGACCCCATAAGTCATTCTCATCCGCCTTTGACCTCTTAGGTCAACCTCATCCACCTTTGACCTCTTAGGTCTACCCTTGGACCCCTCGGTCAACATTATCACCCGTTGACCTCTTAGGTCAACCTTTGACCTCCTAGGTCAACCCAATCACCTTCGACGTCTTAGGTCAAACTTGGAATCCTAGGTCAACCTTATCCGTTTTCGACCTCTTAGGTCAATCTTTGATTCCATAGGTGAACCCAATTACCTTTGGTCCTAACCCGCTTAGGTCAAACCGTCATCTTGACCCACCTAGGTCATTATTTGACCCACCGTCGTCCAGACCAACCTAGGTCAACCCGTTTAGGTACACACGCCATCCTTGACCCATTTAGGTCAACCTGCCCGTCTTAGGTTAAAACTACCCCTTCACCTTTGACCCGCCAAGGTCACCCCGTGACCCGCTTAGGTCGACTTACCTATCTTGGATCCATCTAGGTCAATCTACAACCTTCCTTAGTCCACCAACCTGAATAGGTCAACCTTAGACCCGCCTAGGTCAAACCATGTCTATCCCGCTTAGATCATCCCATAGGCAAACCACTACAACCCGCTATCTTGATTCATTCACCATATAGGTCAATCCAACCCTTCTCATTTAGGTCGACCTATCTTGGATCCATCTAGGTCAACCCACCATTATCGTCGCATCCTAGCTTGAACCATTTCTTGTCTCAAACCTTAGGTCAAACCTTAGGTCAAATTTAGGTCAAACCTTAAGTCAAACCTTACCCGATTCCTATAGGTCTTCCTCACCCATGCTTGACTAAAGACCGAGTCATCTCCCTCTTTTTGACCCCTATGGTCATCTCTCACCTCTTTTCAAAAGTCTAACTTGATTCGAACTACGGCGACCTGAGCCTCCTGTTGTGTGGGACCTCTCCCTCATGATAAGGGGAACGTAGGCAACTTCGGCCCGGTCAAACATTCAATTTTTTACCAAAATGCATTTCAAAATGTGGAGACTGACTCTTCTAAAAAAAATGATTTTATAACGATGCCTTATCATTAAATACGAATCTAATTCTTTCATGACTAGAGTTCTGCATCATGTCGGCTGCAAGGAACATCGAAGTTGCAACTGAAGCTACTACCCAAGATCCCGAGACAATCCTCTACACCGGTACTGCTCTCAGTAAGCAAGCATCCCACTTCGAAGCCATCCTCGATGAACAAGCAATCCACTTTAAGGCCATTCTCAACGAGCAAGCAACACACTTTCAGAAAGAGATGCATAAGACCCTAAGAGATATCGAGAGGCGCCATTTGTCTGACATTCGTGGCGTTTATGATTACCTCAGCCGAGTTCTCCCTCTTGCTCAATGTCAACACCCGTACGCTCCTCAAAAGTACGGGCCGCCACAGACTTTCCCCGTCGGGATGCCTCCTATGACTACTCATCAACAAGGGGTACCGGTTCCTAAATCACCCTCAAAGACAGTTCGTGAAAGGAAGGACGAGCGCGAGTACAATGACTGGGGTATGCCGTTAGCCAAACTCTTCAAAAGTCTAGTTCAAGCTGGCAAGTTGTCTCCTTTGTTCAACTATGAACCAAGTAGGGTGAAGCAAGGCTTGGATCCCTCCAAACACTGCCAATACCACCAGTATATTGGGCATGACACCGAAGATTGCCTCCAATTGAAGAGAAAGATTCAAAGCCTCATTGACAGCGGAGCCATCACCCGCCAACAGAATACATGGGCATGGGAAAAAGAGGAAATTGGGGCTACCTCCTTTAAATAAAAGAAAAGAAAAGGGTCATTCAGTCTTCGTAGGTTCTAGAGTGTCTTTAGTCAAAAGTCCACCTTGGACGATTTTTGTTTCTTTAGTAAAAGTCCACCCCGGATTAGTCGTTTTTCTTTCAAATAATAAAAGAGTCTTTATTTCTTTTCTCTCTAGACTTGAGACATAAGCTTGCATATATCAATTTCATGAAAATTGTCTTATTCACCATTTTCGCTTGATTGCTATATCTTTATATGATGAATTAATCTTAATCTTACTCATTAATGACGACTCATTAAAAGGTAAATGGACCCACAAACCATTCACATAACTTAGTAAACGATTAATCTCAAAATAACAAATGCTTCGATCAATTGGGATGAACGAATCACTTTCTCTTCTCTCTACATTCTACCCCCATACACTCTCTCTATACACTCACCCCTTGTACACACTTCATGTACACTCTCTATATACACCTTCTCCCATACACTATCCTCATACGCCTCTCATCCCACCATTAGACCCCTTTTTATAAGGTCGTGACAAAAAAATGGACTGCGGTTGCTCATCATCAAATAGACATCCATGCTGCCACAATTTAAAGGGTTGGTTTGTTCCCTTCATGTGTACTATATGCCGTTACACTGGGGCTGTCCGTATTCCATCGCAAATGTAAGACAAGTGCACGAAGTCGTTCATGCCATTAATTGGTGCACGTGATAATCCAATGGAGCTCTACCGGTGAAAATCAAGGGGCTAGGATGCCCGCCGCCAGCAAAAGGCCGCTTGAACTATAAGGAAGCTACCTCGAAATCGAGAGAGGCGAAAGCAAACTAGGGGCTTGTCTTGTTTCATGTACAAATATAAAAAAAATAAAAAAAAATATGGCTCGCTAGGTTGAAACCCAAAAGGGCGACCTAGGCAAAAGTTAGAGCATTGCACAAAAAGAAGCCCGCTAGGTTGAAAACCCGAAAGGGCGGCCTAGGCAAAAAAAAAGGTGTGCACAAAGAGATAAAATAAAAAAGAAAAAGAAAAATAGAAGGGGCTATCACCATGGAAAAGTAAAAGTCCCATTTTCTTTTCACCTCAAATGTTCTATTTTCCTTTCTTTCCTTACAAAGAAGATAAAAGGCAGCAACCCATGATAACTATGATGGAGCAACCCACTGCAACAACTACAAAGGAGTAATCCACCGCAATGAGCTACAAAGAACAACTCACCTCAAACGAACCTCACACCCCTAAACTCAAAACCCAACTTCATCGTCAACCGGGCAACCACTCAAAGGCAAACATAACCTACCTTGGGCCAACTTTCTTTCTTTTCTTTCCTCCCACACATACCCAGTGAAACCCGACACCATCGTCAAGCGGGTCATCCCCAAACTACGCGGACCTAAGCTCCTCACCTTGAGGAGAACGTAGGAAACCTCCCGGTTCGGTCCAAAATATACACAACCCACCTCGAGCCAATTTTCTTTCTCTTCTCTCTTCCCCCATATTTCTACTCCTGACTTCTTCACTCACAATTGATCAAAACATTAATTAATTTGAGGCTACTTGTTTACCAATTAACCATAACTCATTAACTAATCAACGAGGTCAATTCTCGAGCAATCAAATGAGAATCTTGAATAAAACAATTTTCAAATGTCTCGACAAGTCTTCTGTTCTACAATCTAGGAAAGAGCTAAACACTCACTTTCTGTCAAGCAGGGGCTTCCTTCCTTTTATATACACTCAATTGTCCAAAGAGTCAAAATGCGAGTACTATCTCTCTCTCCCTCTCACTATCACCAAAATGGCCCCGCATGTTTAAACAATTATTTTTCCTTTTTTGTGTCGACTGAATGATTTTCAAAAAAAAAAAAAAGATGACGCAAAAGAGATGCCCGCTAGATTGAAAACCCGAAAGGGCGGTCTAGGCAGAAAAAAGGGTGCGTCTTAAAGGAGGTAGGATACCCCGCTCTACACCCTTATCGAACTGGGGCTTCCCCAACAGAATGGGTCGACTATGTGTTTTCTCGGAGAATACCGAGGTCCCAACAAGGATACACTTAGAAGAAGGGCACCCCTCATCGTCAAACTCGGCACGCGACGACCTATTTGGATTGATTAGAATCATAATTAATTATAAGGCATCTGTATAAAATCATAACACTTTCATAAAGTTTTCTCCTCCCCGACACTTTGTTTATAAACCCGCACTCTCGGTCTCCACAAAATTGTAAAAACATCTTCGGTCCGTCCGGGACCCATCTATGTGATTCCCAGAGTTGACTCGGTCCTTTACCCTATCTCCTACACTTTAGGGAACCTTTAGGGCTAAACCCTCAACTCTTTAGGTCCCGAACCTACCCGGTGAGTCTTACCTAGATTACATCAGAACCCCTTAGTTCGACCTTCCGCAAGTTTGTAGCATGACCCCTTAGGCCTTAAACCGGTTCTACCCAGACCTTCAAACCTTAAACCGGTTGGCCAAAGCCAAGTCCTTAGGATGAACCATTAGGTCCCGAACCTACCGGTCCCAAGCCTAGATCTCAAACCTACCAACACATACTCGTCCTTACCCTATCTAGGCCATAGCTCTCTTATCAAATTAGGTCCAGCCTCTTAGATCTACCCAGTCTAACCTATTGAACGATCCCTTAGATACCAAGTCCATGCAAGGCCGCCAAACACCTACCTTATAGGTCTCTAGCATATCCGATTCACACCTCAGGTCTCAACTCCTAAACCCTTTAGATCACAAAACTGTCTACCCTCTAAGTCTATAACCTTAGAGCTCGTCCCTTAGAACTCTTTAGTTCCCAAGCCTGCTCGTTCCAACCAAAACAATGCCATCTATACATACCGTCATACCCAAACCATGGCCCTACCACTCTTAAACCTAGTGTCACTCCTTAGCTTCAAAAGACTTCCTAGTCTGACCTTCAACCCCTTAGGTCTCTAACCTACTTAATCTGAGCCGAGTCCAAACCTCACCACCTACAAGGTCCACCCTTGAACTCCATGGATCTCAAACCTTTCTTCCCCACGAGTCCAAACCTCAAACGTGCTCGAACGCATAGGACCTCCTGCGTACCGTGATATGCCATAAAGATATCAAAACCCGTCCAGTCAAAAATCGTGCGCTTAACACCTTTGGTCCCATACCAAACCCACCTTCGCAATCGCCGAACGAGCTTGGTCACGCGCAATGACCTCTAAGACAAACTTAGGACCTAAGCATACCCAATCCAACTTAGGTACCTATTGTACTCAAGCAAAGTCTTAGACACTCAATCCCTTTACCTAAAGCGCCAACATGGTCATATATCCAAAACCATTTCCCGCACCTATGGTTCGCACCTAGCCGAAACTTTCAAACACTCTAGGATCCAAGCCCGACATGCGTATTAGGTACTAGGATCATCCAATCCTAATCCGTTGCTCCTTGGCCGACCTCAAGCCTGCTTGGTCCTAACCCATAACGCGGTTTCTCTAGGACAAAAGACTTACCCGCTTGAAAGCCTTATATCCCAACACTACCCTACCTAGCCTTCGATCTCCTAGATCTCACGCCTACCATTCCATTAGGCCCCGGTCTCCTTAACACATGTCTGAGTCTTACCCTAGCTAAACCCTAGCACTCTAGCCTAGGTCTAACCTATCGAGCCTACCAGCCATGAGGTATCAAGCTCACCTGCCCCAAACCGCAACACTCTTAGACCTCAAACTTTCTCGGTCTAAACTAAGACAAACCTTCAAATGCTTTCGATCTCCAAACCCTAGCCTTAAGCCTAAGTAGTCACATTATCTCCAAACCCTAGCCTCAAGCCTAGGTAGTCACCTTCTATTCAAAGCCTAGCTTTAAACCTAGGTAATCGCATTCCCTCTAAACCCTAGTCCCAAACCTAGGTAATCGCCTTCTCTCTAAACCCTAGCCTCAAGCCTAGGTAGTCACCTTCTATCCGAAGCCTAGCCTTAAACCTAGGTAATCACATTCTCTCAACCCTAGCCTCAAGCCTAGGTGGCCACATCCTCTACAAACCCTAGCCTCTAGCCTAGGAAGTCACATGCGCTCCGAACCCTAGACACAAGCCTAGGTAGTCACCTTTTATCCGAAGCCTAGCCTTAAACACATTCTCTCAACCCTAGCCTCAAGCCTAGGTTGCCACATCCTCTACAAACCCTAGCCTCTAGCCTAGGAAGTCACATGCGCTCCGAACCCTAGCCTCAAGCCTAGGTAATCACATCTTCCCAAACCCTGGCCTCAAGCCTAGGTAGTCACATTCCCTCCAAACCCTAGCCTCAAGCCTAGGTAGTCGCATTCTCTCCAAACCCTAGCCCCAAGCCTAGGTAATTACATCCTTCCAAACCATAGCCTAAAGCCTAGGAAGTTACATCCTTCTTAAACCCTAGCCTCGATCCTAGGTAGCCACATCCTTCCTAAACCCTACCCTCGAGCCTAGGTAGTCACATTTGTAGATACCCCAGGGGAACCATGGCTTTAGGCTCGAGTGCGTGAGTTACCCTAGGATGTCTAACTTGTTTTAGAGTCGCCACCTATGTTTTGAGGAACATAAGAAAAACCTATTGATTATAGCCTAAGTTTGATTACGAAAACAGAGATTCTTTGTTTTGAGGTTCGGGGGTTAGATTACGAGATGAGAAGTACCGAAACACCCATCTCGCCCAACTTAATTTGGTCTTGCTTGATCAAAATCTACATGAATGAAAATGTTCTTCTTCTTCTTCTTTAAGTCATAAAAAGGGGGTTTTAAAATATGATTTGGAATGTAGGAGATAACCCTTTAACCAACCTCAATGAGATGAGGTGATCATTAGAGTCATGTCCCAAAATGATTTGGGTGATTGCACATTTGATTAAAGTAAAACAGAGAGAGGAGATGAAGTAGAAAAGAAAGGAAAAGATGGACTTTTACCTACAATTTGAAGAACTTCAAATGTTGCTTGATGAGATCCTTGGAGAACCTTTAGAAAGTGATTTTTTGTATAGTTTTTGTAAGTTCAATCTTTGGTCTAAGTTTTCGATCCTTGAAAATGGAGGTAAAGAGAGGTTTTTATAGGTGAAAGAGGGGTGTTTTTGGTGCCAAAACTCAGTCACCAAGAAATCCTTCCCGGGAAAAATCCTGTAAATTGAGCAAGGGAGAGAATCCTGGCCAAAAATCTGTAACTGACGCCCAGAGGCGCGCGCTTCCTGCTTCGGGGGAGGGAGGCGCGCGCGCCTGGCTCCTCCTGTCGGAGGCGCGCGACTCAGAGAAGGCAATTTTGACAGAATGGACTAGAAGGTCAGCCCTGTCATTCAGTTTAGTCCCAAGACTTAACGAAGTCAGTCAGGAACTTAACGGAAGTGACATAAACTAACGAGAAACACTTAAAATAGGGAGAAACACAAGATCAAATGTTCAATCGGGGTGAGCGGTCCAAGGCGGGGTGTCTACAGAGCCCCTCGGCGACGTGGATTGCAAAGCAAAACGCGTCGACGAAAGTTAAAAACACCCGCTGAGGACATCACCAAGAAAAGGCAAAGACTCGATGAAAGAAGGAATTTGAAATTGCGAGAGATAGTGGTGCGCTCCCTGTGCGAGTGGCTTTTATTGATAGAGAGGGTGGCATGATCCGTTAGGTGAACCTGCCGGCTGAATGTTTTGAATGAGGCCGTTAGTGAACCTTTTGATGAATCCGTTAGTGAACCTTTTGATGAATCCGTTAGTGAATCCCTTGAATGAGTCCGTTGGTGAACCCTTGTTGACGAATCCGTTAGTGAATCCACTTGATGAATCCGTTAGTGAACCCTTGTTGACGAATCCGTTAGTGAATCCTCTTGATGAATCCGTTAGTGAATCCCTTGGATGAGTCCGTTGGTGAACCCTTGTTTACGAATCCGTTAGTGAATCCGTTTGATGAATCCGTTAGTGAATCCCTTGGATGAGTCCGTTGGTGAACCCTTGTTGACGAATCCGTTAGTGAATTCGCTTGATGAATCCGTTAGTGAATCCCTTGGATGAGTCCGTTGGTGAACCCCTGTTGACGAATCCGTTAGTGAATCCGCTTGATGAATCCGTTAGTGAATCCCTTGGATGAGTCCGTTGGTGAACTCTTATTGACGAATCCGTTAGTGAATCCGCTTGATGAATCCGTTAGTGAATCCCTTGGATGAGTCCGTTGGTGAACCCTTGTTGATGAATCCGTTAGTGAATCCGCTTGATGAATCCGTTAGTGAATCCCTTGGATGAGTCCGTTGGTGAACTCTTGTTGACGAATCCGTTAGTGAATCCGCTTAATGAACCCGTTAGTGAATCCCTTGGATCAGTCCGTTGGTGAACCCTTGTTGATGAATCCGTTAGTGAATCCGCTTGATGAATCCGTTAGTGAATCCCTTGGATGAGTCCGTTGGTGAACCCTTGTTGACGAATACGTTAGTGAATCCGTTTGATGAATCCGTTAGTGAATCCCTTGGGTGAGTCCGTTAGTGAACCCTTGTTGACGAATCCGTTAGTGAATCCGTTTGATGAATCCGTTAGTGAATCCCTTGGATGAGTCCGTTGGTGAACCCTTGTTGACGAATCCGTTAGTGAATCCGTTTGATGAATCCGTTAGTGAATCCCTTGGATGAGTCCGTTGGTGAACCCTTGTTGACGAATCCGTTAGTGAATCCGCTTGATGAATCCGTTAGTGAATCCCTTGGATGAGTCTGTTGGTGAACCCTTGTTGACGAATCCGTTAGTGAATTCGCTTGATGAATCCGTTAGTGAATCCCTTGGATGATTCCGTTGGTGAACCCTTGTTGACGAATCCGTTAGTGAATCCGTTTGATGAATCCGTTAGTGAATCCCTTGGATGAGTCCGTTGGTGAACCCTTGTTGACGAATCCGTTAGTGAATTCGTTTGATGAAATATTGCTTTGAAGTCTCGTGCCACTTGGAGTCCCACTTGACTTTTTGAATTGTGGGGTGCGGGCACAGTTGACCGCGACCAGAAAAAATGTTCCTGCTGGGGATGAAATGTTGAGATTGACTCTTGAAGGGGGTGTGCCACCCGTGACAGAACTTGGCGAGTTCGGAATCCGTGGGAGGATGGCCTACTTTTGAGTGGGTGTTTTTATCCTACTTTCAATTTTGACATGCCTTAAGGGCGGACCGGAAGAAGGTGTGCCCAACTGGGTGTCCGAGGACAGGGGCTGTGCCTTGGTTTAGGCCGGAGATCTCTGACAAGGTCCTTTTCTGAGGTGATCTAGACCTGGGAGGCGCGCGCCTTCCTTTGTGGGATTGTGGCGCGTGCGCATTTGAGACCGCTGTCGGGTGGCGCGCGCGTCTGGGAGGCGAAATTCCGGGCTTGACATTTGCTGGCCAAAAGAAGCCCCAACAGCTATAATATCATCTTCTGTTCGACCACTTGATTCTCACAGCTCCTTTCTGCCATTTTTGAACATCATATTATTGCTTAACTTTTCTTGTGATCCACATTTTCCATGGCTTCCCATTCTTTTGCCCTTGATGCCAAGGTTGTTAGTGAGTATGAAAAGGACTTGGGCACTTTTGTGTATTCTTTCAAGACCCATCCCAAGAAGGCCTTCATTAAAGACTTCGGGTTCTGAATTCTTTTCACCTTGCGGACGTTGAAGCCGGATTGGGATTTGTTGAGAGCTGCTGCAGCTTTCTGGGATTGCGACAGCCATACCTTCAACCTTTCGGCTAATGAAATGGTGCCGACTGTTGACGATTTCGGGGCCATACTTGGCATGCCTTTGGCCATTCGGATTGCCGTCCCTAAATATCACCGTGGTGCCATCGACTCTTGGGTTGAGTTACTGAATCTCCCTGTTGAGGACGTGAGGAAGATGTTGCACGGTACCGTGATTGATATAACTGAGTTGCCGATGTTCTTCAGTTTACACTCGGAGGACCCGGTGGTTCAATCTTTCAAAAGGAATGCCATGGCCGTTTGTCTCTTCAGCGAAGTACTGTTTGTTACACCCTTCGGGACTGTGGACGTGCAGTTGGCTGAGATTATTTTGCAAGCTAAGGAGCAGCAATTTAGTGTAATCCCTCTTATTGTAGGGGAGACGTTGCACAGCCTTGATGAGTTACATAGGACGGGCAAGATGTGTCGGGGAAGCCCTTTGATCTTGACCATATGGCTCCGGGAACACTTCAGGATTTATTCTCCGGATGGTGATTTGTCTCCTTTTGCTGTTCATAGGAGGAAGTTGTTGATCCGGGATTTATCTGAAGATGATTGGAAGAAATTCTTTGCCTCTCGGGTGACCGTTGATATTGAGTGGTGTCTTTCTTCTTGGGGTCTTCGTCCTTTTGTGGAGTGGACTCTTGGTTTTCAGCACGTGGTTGTTCCCGGTTTGAGAGATTCTTCATTTTAGCAGCCAGAGCGGGTTCTGCGGCAGTTAGGTCGCCAACAGACAATTCCTTTTCCGAGGGGCGGAATGCTTCGTCCAGTTACTTACATGGGTCCTGACTTCTCGAGTGAGCTTCAGTCGTCTTGGGGAGATGACCGCAACCGTTGGGCTTTTGCTCCTCTGCATCGGGGGAGTGTCTTCCTTCCCGAGAGCTACATGGATTATTTATTTGGCACCCTTTACCGTGGCATCACTTGGGTTGATGTGCTTCGTGCCGAGTTGTTGGGAAAAGGTTTTGAGCCTAGCAGCACTTTGAGATATAGGGAGGCTGCTGCTGATTCGTGTAACATTCTCGCTGACCCTTTCGGTACTCCTTTGGATGACTTTTATGCTAGGAGACGTGTTGCAACACAGAAGGTTTCGGTGCGTATTAGTGCTCCTTCGTTACCCAAGAAGAAAAGGATTGAGAGACGATCGGGTGGTCCTTTGAAAGCTAAGAGAAAATTGGATTTTTCTTAGTACCCTAAGAGATTGCAATTAGACCACTTTGTTTTAGGATTTAATATTTTGATGTCTTTTGTTGCTCAATAAATCCATTGTAATGATTTGAATAATTCATTGAATGAATAAGAATTGCATTTTGTTATTTGAAGTGAATTGGGTATTTTTGATATGTTTTAGACCGCACCCGAAGGTTGCCTACGTTCCTCCAGTTGGGAGGCTCAGGTCTTCGTAGTTCAAACAAACAAAGACCATTTTTTTTTTTTGTGTGCACCCTGTTTTTTGCCTAGACCGCCCTTTCGGGTTTTCAATCTAGCGGGCTTCTTTTTTGCACGTGCTCTAATTTTTGCCTAGGCCGCCCTTGCGGGTTTTCAACCTAGCGAGCGATTTTTTTTTTTTTTTATGGTCTTTGTTTATTAAGCGTTGAACCTCTTGAGCTTGTCGAGGTTGACCTCCTTTGGCAGCTGGTCACCATCTAAATCCACGAGCCGGAATGCACCACCGCTTAGTATCTTTTTGACCACGTACGGACCGATCCATCGGGGTCCCCATTTCCCCAGGGCATTCATGGCATTAGGAGGATGTTGTCTTAAGACCAAATCTCCCACATTGATGTTTCGAGGCTTCACCTTTTTGTTGAAAGCTCTTGCCATCCTTTGCTGATACGCCCTTGTGCGTTCGAGTGCTCTTAACCTTTTCTCGTCGAGCAAGGCTAGTTGTTCATATCGACTTTGCATCCAGTCGACCTCGTTGACTTGATTCTCGAGGAGGACCCGTAGAGATGGGACTTCAAGTTCGATAGGGAGTACGGCTTTAGAACCATAGACTAATGCATAAGGAGTTTCTCCTGTTGCGGACCGTATTGATGTGCGGTAGCCCCACAATGCTAATGGTAGCTTCTCGGGCCAATCCCTTCCTGTTGAGGCCATTTTCTTGACGATGGTCTCGATGGTTTTATTTGCTGCTTCGACCGCGCCATTTGCTTGGGGACGGTAAGGAGATGACTTGTGCTTGGTGATCTTGTATTCTACCAAAAGTGCGTCCATTTCTTTCTCAAAGTGAGAGCCGTTGTCGGAAATGATTTCATGAGGCACGCCGTATCGGCACATGATATTAATCTTTACAAATTCGGCCAATTTCTTGGCGTTGAGGGTTCGATAAGCTTTTGCTTCGACCCACTTTGTAAAGTAGTCGACTGCTACTAGGACGAATGACTGCCCATTGCTTCCAGCAGGATGAACTTTACCGATGATGTCTATCCCCCAACAAGAGAAAGGCCAAGGTGTAACCATGTTGTAAAGTTGTGAGGGTGGAGCATGTTGCAGATTAGCGTGGAATTGGCACTTGGCACACCTTTTGACTTTCTCGATACAGTCTCGTTCCATAGTGCTCCAATAGTAACCAATGCGAAGTATCTTCTTGACTAGCATAAACCCATTCATGTGGGGTCCACATTCTCCTTCGTGCACTTCACACATTATCTCTTGAGCTTCGGCCTCATTAGCGCATAAGAGATTGATCCCGTCGTGGTGCCTTTTATAGACTCGGTCCCCAATCAGTACGTACCGAGAGGCTATCCTTTGCAGAGCTGCTTGAGACTTCTTATTGCTATTCTCGGGATAAGTGCCTTCTTTGAGGAAGTTCATGATATCCGAATACCACGGAGAGTTTGTTTGCATCTCGTTAATCTCGATACTCATGCAATATGCCGGACTGTTCCTTCGAGCAATTTTGAAGGGCTTCACCATTTTCCCTTTGGGCATTTCGACTAATGAAGCTATAGTGGCCAGTGCATCGGCGAAGCGATTCTTATCCCTTGGTAGGTAGTTGAAAGTGATCTCTTGGAATTGTTCAACCAGTTCTTCAAGGTGCTGACCATACTGTTGGAGAGTCGGGTCTTGGGTTCGCCATTTACCCGATTGCTGATTGATAAGGAGTAAAGAGTCGCCGAATACTTCTAGTTCTGTGATGTTTCTGTCGAGAGCTGCTTCGAGCCCCGCTATACATGCTTCGTACTCGGCAATGTTGTTGGTAGCTTCGAATTCCAGGCGGATGGCAATGGGAGTGTAGATGTCTTTTGGATCGACAAGCAATACCCCTATGCCAAAACCGTGTTTATTGGCGGCGCCATCGAAAAAAAGTTGCCACTTAATTTCCTCGGTTGCAGTACAAATTAAATGCTCGTCGGGGAACTGTACATCTTCCCCCTTCACTTCGTCACACGGGAATTCGGCAAGCTGGTCACTGAACACTTTCCCCCTGACGGATTTTAGTGTGACGTAAGTGATATCATAGCCGGTGAGCATGAAGTACCATTTGGCTATTCTTGTTGACATGAAAGGCTTCTCGAAGATGTAGCGGAGCGGGTCCACCTTTGCTACTAGCTTGATCGGAAAAGCTTCCATATAGTGTTTGAGCTTTTGAGTGACCCAAACCAATGCTGCGCATGACTTCTCTAAGACAGAGTAATTCTTTTCGCCTCCTTGGAATCGGCGACTGACAAAATAAATGGCGTTCTCCTTTGTGGACTCTCGTTGCTCTTGTGCTAACATAGCCCCTAGGGCTTCATCATTGACAGTGAGATAGAGCCACAGAGGTTTCTCCTTGTGCGGCGGAACTAGAACAGGAGGGCACGTCAAGTAATGCTTCACTTGGTCGAAGGCTTCTTGGCACGCATCGGTCCATTCTAGAGCCACATTCTTCTTGAGTAGCTTGAAGATTGGCTCACACATGGAAGTGAGTTGGTGCACAAACCGACTGATGTATTGTAGTCTGCCCATGAAACCTTTAATCTCTTTCTGCGTCTTTGGAGGAGGCATGTCAATGATTGCCTTGATTTTGGAGGGGTCTACTTCAATTCCCCTTTCAGTGACCATATAACCAAGAACCTTTCCTCGGATAACCCCGAACGTGCACTTTGCAGGGTTGAGCCTCATCTTGTGTTGACGAAGCCTTTCGAAGAACTTGCGGAGATCGATTAAATGTTGACCATCGGTCCCTTTGGAGTGAATGATCATGTCGTCCACATAGACCTCGATTTCTTTATGAATCATATCGTGGAACAAGTCTGTCACGGCTCTTTGGTAGGAAGCCCCAGCGTTTCTTAACCCAAATGGCATGACTCTGTAGCAAAAGGTACCCTACGGTGTTGTGAAGGCTGTCTTATATTGATCTTCTTTGGCCATAAGAATCTGATTGTACCCAGCGAACCCATCCACGAATGAGCGAACCTCATAGGCAGCAGTGGAGTCGACCAGCATGTCGATATTAGGGAGTGGAAAATCATCCTTTGGGGAAGCTTTGTTTAAATCCCGGAAGTCTACACAAACTCGAACCTTGCCGTTTGCCTTCCTGACTGTCACAATGTTGGCTAACCATGTCGGATACTCGATAACCTTGATGAAACACACACTGAGGAGCTTCTCAATCTCTTCTTTGACCTGCAGAGACCATTCTGGCTTTATCTTTCTGAGCTTCTGCTTTACTGGCCTGGCATCTTCTCTGATCGGAATCCTGTGCTCTGCTACCTTTCTATCCAAACACGGCATGTCTTTGTATGACCATGCGAACACATCAACGAACTCCCGTAGTAGTGCAGTCAATCTGTCTCTGTCGTCCCCCTTGAAGAAGCTTCCAATCTTAGTTTCTTTTGGCTCTTCTTCGGTACCCAGATTAACAACATGCAATTCTTCGTCAGCCTTTGGACCATTCTCACCACGACTACGGACTTGTTGAGCAAGTTCATTTAAGTATGTTATGTTTTCGTGGTCTATTTCATCATAATTTGAATCGTTATTAACTTGTTCATTAAGTTCATTATTAGTTAATTCATCATTTATGATGTTTGCAATCTCAGGGTACTCAGAAATATCAAATTTTTCGTTAGCAAAGAAAGGAAACACACGCTCGGGTATGGCCTCCAAATCCTCTTGGGTGAGGGTATTAGAGACACTCTCGGACTCAAAAGTAAGTGTGAGCTGCTCTTCCTTTGTTTCTGTGCGGGGTATGCAACCCATTTCTTGGGCTAAGAATTCCTCAGATACCACGGGCCCTTTCGTTGAATACCAATTGTTGATCGGCTCGGAGCTTGGCAGGATCTCACTGAGAGTCTTGTTTATGATGACGGTGTCATGGATGGCGTTAACTTGGCATTCATTCATCATGGCAAGCTCTTCGAACATGGAGGCTAAATCTGTCAGTTCTTCCCCCACGGTGATTTCTGTCTCGGATTATATAGTCATCTTCCTTCCCCACCATTCACAGGGCGACATGGGAGTTGGTTCTCTTTCGGATTTCTGGATCTCACAATCGGAGAAGATTTCAAGGCCGGGCTTTTTAACACCCTTATTGTTAACCCATGGCTCGGGAAAGATCATGTATGGAACGTCTTCCCCTTGGCGGACAAAATAACCATTCAACGTCTTGCGGTAAGGCCTTGGATTAGGGACTTCGTAACGACGGCCTTTTTGTCGCGACCCCGGACCCCGCGGGCCCGAGACCGCGATCTGGACGTCGACTCTAAAACCAAAACTATGAAATACCGAAGTTAAAAATTCCATTTGATACCACAAGGTAATGATCCAAAGTTTAACAAATCGAAGTTTGATAAAAACCAACTACAACTATCATAAACTTCCACAAGTTTATGCCCAACAAAATACAAATATACAATTCTTAATGAAGTCATTACTTGGTACAACTATCCCAAAATGGTTACACATTTACATAATGTAAACCAACCTATAACAACCTTCCCCAAAAGAATGTATCCACACTCGACGTCCTCTTTCTCGTGATCAGCGAGACTAATGCAACTACATGACATGCTATGATGCAATAAGCAATAAGCAATAATAAATATCACATAGCACATAGCATTTATCACATAACAGATAGCAGCGGAAATAAACACATAACAAAGGATATAGCCAAGGTTTTCCAAACCGGAACATCCAAATAAAGGATCGCTGCGCAGCTTCAATAATCAACAACCATCATCTTCATCATAGCATGAAAGCCGAAGAGAAAACCCCGGTACCGGAACCAATAACCAAAGAAGTGCCACAAGGGACGGGAGACATGCCACAAAGTCATGCTCCAAGTAAAGCTAAATGCACACAAAGGAGCTAGCTCTTCTCACATCCAAGGCCAATCTGGAGGAGGGTAATAATGGGGCAAAACAATGGTCAACATCACAATGGACTTGGCCGTGCCATCATAATGTTTCGCATCGCCCAAACACACACAAAATACCAGCTGGACTTTCACGTAAAGGCTAAGTAATAAAATACTAGCACGATAAACAACAAGGGATTCCAAAGTAGGGAATCAAGCCAAATAATCACCAAGAAGATGAAATGAATCACAATACCCAATTAAGGTGTTCCAAAATCCCAATTAACAATTAATGAATTTCAAACACAAATTTGATCACAAGGACCCAATTCTAACACTAAGGTGTACTACAATGTTCACTAAGGTCGACTAGAAGGACACCCAAGATTTGGATCACAACGCATTCTTCATTCACACAATTTAACAAAATGTAAAGTTTCAGGGGTTCTGTGCGGCCGCCCAAAGTGGGTTGTGCGGTCGCCCAAAAAGCCTCAAAACAAGAACAAAAGCTTTCAGAAAGATGCGCGGTCGCCCAGGAAATTTTGTGCGGCCGCCCAATACTCTGAATTTCCAGAAATCGGGAAGAACAACATGGGTTCTTCCATTTTCAAACCCAAAACACATTCAACCCAAAATCCAACCTTCCAACTCACATACTAATGTACCAAAACAACTAATAAGTCTAAAAAGACTCATACAACAACATTTAACAACTAAAATCAAGAATCAAACCCAACATTCAAGATTTCACCATTTTTGATCAAAACCCAAAATAAATTCTCAATAAATTCAAAACCCAACCAAACTTCAAATATAACACATCAAACATTATCTAAACATGATATGAACATTTTAGCATCAAAATGGGGGAAAAGTAACTTACTTGCAAATTCTCAAAGTTGATGGATTTCGATTCTTTTTGGCTTCCTACGATCCTATCGATGATCTAAACATGTTTCACGTTTTAAGAAATGAGAGAAGATGAGAGGAAGAGGAAGAAAATGAGGAGAGAAGGAAGAGGAAGAAAACTTACCCAATACTTGGAGAGAGAGAGAGAGAAATGGCTGGAGATGGGATGGAGAGAGTGAGGGAGATGGTGAGGGAGGTGAGGGGAGTAGGGAGGGAGTAGGGAAATAATTTCAAACATTTACACTTAGGCCCCCTCTCTCACACTACACACAAATACTACACTCCCAACTATCAATTAAGATCCAACAAAACCACACTAGCCCAAATAACTCGAATAAAATGCTAGGCATAAATTATGAAACATAAATTGCACACATAATTATTTAAATAAATAATAATTTAAATAAATAACTAAGCAAATAATTAAATAAAAATCATTAGATTACTAATAAAATAGAGCCTAGATTTCGGGTCGTGACACTTTTTTACGAGCTCGGGCCTTTTCGTTCTTGATTGTTTGCTCTTGTTTCAAGTCTTCCTTGGAAGGCTCGTACCCCAAACCGAATGTGTTCTTGACAAATGGGACTTGCACGGGATGTAGGATTCCTTGTTGATATCTCCCGAAGCCTAAACCAGGGAAGTAGTCTATATTCCTCATCATGCGGAGGACTTTGTGATTGCTGGGGGTCCATGATCTGTTTCCCCCTTCTTTGTCAATGGCGTTGATTGAGACGCCGGAGAGAGGGGAGTCTGGTAAACCATGCTGAACTTGGTGGACGGGGTCACCTTTTCTGTGGATAGTGACATTTTCAGCCATGACGGTCACTATTTCATCACCATTTCAGATCTTGAGACATTGGTGGAGAGTTGATGGTACGATATTAGCACTGTGAATCCATGGTCGTCCCAAAAGTAAGTTGAACGAGGCCGGAATATCAAGCACTTGGAATGGAACGGACATGACCATGCTTCAAAACTCGATGACTATTTCGATCATACCCATGACTGTACGGGCGGTGCTGTCATAACCTCGGATTACTTGAGTAGAAGGCTTCAAATCGGAATCCTTAAGCCCCAGTATGCCCATGATTCTGCCAGGCATGAGATGAGTGCGGAACCACCGTCCACTAAGATTCTTGAGACGGGCCTCCCCCTTGCTCGTACCTTGAGGTAAATAGCTTCGTTGTGGTCGGAACCAAATGGTGGAAGGTCCATATCGGCAAAGGTGATGACGTTGCCAAAATGAATGTGACCAATCATTGCCGTGAGGTCCTCGGGAGTAGTATTGGGAGAAACTGATGTATCATCGAGATTGCGGATGACAAGATCTCGGTGTTTCTTTGAGGATGCAATGAGGTCCCAAATAGAGATGTTGGCTTGAGTTTTCTTGAGTTGGACAAGTAGAGGATCTTCGGGAGTGTTGCGAGCTTGCGGCCTTTGAGAAGAGGAGCTCGGTGCGGAAGTGGAAGGGTTGCTTGCTATGACTCGACCGGATCGAGTTAGCATGTTGACGTTCCCATCTTGCTTCTTTTTCCTATTCTCTAGTACTTCCCTCATTACCTCATCGTAAGTCACTACATAACAAGAATTGTCAAGTTTATTCATAAAATTGGGGCCCCCATTCACAATTGGGATTGAATGGGTGGTCCCCTCGAGTTCTCCTATCTCTATTACATTGACACGCTGATCATTAGTCACTGCAAATTCTTTCTTATCTATGAGATCTTGAATGACATTGCGGAGAACGAAGTAATCCTCGGTGGTGTTGCCACTATATTGGTGGTAGCCACAATATTTGTGGTGAGCATGATTGGGGTGGATCGTCTTGGGTTGGTACCCTTGCACGGGTGTAACTTGACCCTTTGCCTTGAGGACCTCGAACACTTCGGTTTGAGTCATGCCTTGGAGAGGCGTGTAGACACGGTCACTTCGGTACTTCTTCCCTTGAGGTGGAGGAACCTTTTTGTAATTCCCCTTGTCAATAGTGACGGCGTTGACCGAGGCCTCTTTTGTGGAGTTGGAAGCGGCCTTGTAGCGGTAAGTAGGAGTGGCCTAATTAATCTCCTTGAGCAAGTCATCCATGCGTACCCCCGCCTCATACATTTGGGAGAAGTCGGAGTAGCAAGCCCCACTTAGGTGGGTGCGGAGATCAATCTTGAGACACTTGAGAAAGATGTCCATTTGCTCTTTTGTGTTTGGCCTCTCAACAATTTCAGAGAGTTTATCATTCCATCTCCTTGTGAAGTCGATGAAGGACTCATTGTCTCGTTGAGTAGTGTTCTCTAGCTCTTTCCTTGTGGGCCAGTGAGTGGTGTTGCCTTGGTATTGGTTCTTGAAGGCAAGCATGGCGGAGTCCCAATCAAGACGGACAGTGAGCGGGAGAGTAGCATACCAATCTTTTGCTGCCCCCTCGAGAGTGAGAGGGAAGCATTGAGCCATCACCTTGGGAGAGACCTTCTTCGGAACCATTGCCCAAATATAAGTCTCAATGTGAGCCATGGGACAAGAGTTGCCCTTGAATTTGCTTATGTCGGGCATCTTGAACTTATCGGGAAGAGCGGCCATAGTACTCATGAGGATGGATGATTGATAAAGGCTTGTGTCGGAGCCTTTCCCCATGTTGAGCCCATTGAATTTTTGGTCGATGTAGGCCATGATAGAATCCACCATTTTGGGCTCATTGTTCTCAGAACTTGGTTCCCCCATTTTCTTGGTGCGGGTGTTGACATACGGACTTTTGAACAAACCCTCGATCCACTCGGATTCATCATCATTGTTCTTGTTCTTCCCCTTGGCAAGGTTAGTGAGCTTTTCTTTCATTAGCTCCATCTCGGCCTCGTGGGCCTCCCTTTGGCTGTCGAGGTGGGATTGCCAAATGTCGTCTTTTCTTTGTGCCTCCTTGTTAAGGGTGGAGACTTGCTCTTGGAGGAGTTGGACCATAGTTGAGAGCTGTTCGAGAGACATGGTGTTGCTGCTGCCGGTCATGGTTGATGTTGGAGCTGTTGGAGTGATCTCTTCACGGACTAACCGATTTGCTGAATCCCGGTAGACTCTGTAAGTACCAATTGAACCTATATTGCAGAAGAGGCCCTTGTCAGTCTTGAGTGACACTTGCGGTCCATGAAGAGGCTTAGAACACACAGTTGGGCACACGACTCGAACCACATAAGAAAAGACTCTTTTTTTTTTTTTTTTATAAGTCGGAGGGAATGAATCCCTTTTGGGGTTTCTAAGAAAATAATGGAATCGTCACACTAGTATATAGACCATCTCGCGGTCCCATATACTCATCGGATTCCATCGCGCTTGTGAATCCTACATGTATCGGGATTAAACTAAATTAATGTAGTAAAGCATACATGCGGGGACGGATTTTTATTTTCGTCCAAAATAACCACTTTTGGGGACGGATTTTTATTGCGTCCATTTCAACAAGTTGGCATGTATGATTTGAAGACATTAGTTTAGGGAAATCTCGGTACATGGAAACCGACTTGAGTCACGGAGTTAGACCCTAACTAGAATTGTGTGGTTTGTGCTCGGCTTGAATATGAGGCTCAAAGGTCACCCCCGGCATGTAGTCTTGAACTACGCCACGGGCTGAGGTTTACCGCTTCGAAAGAGCCAAGGTCTGGTGGAGCTTGAAACTTTCTAGGACGGGCCTCGACGGGTTTGGGGTTGGACTTGTACGACTCGATGGTGAGCAGTTCATAGGAATATGCGCATGTAGTGTGAGGTCTAACAAGTGACAAAAAAAAACTTTTTTTTTTTTTTTTTAATTTTTTTTTGAAAAGAAAGAAAACAAACACATAAGCACATAAATTACAACTCCAGAATCACCCGTGTGACCGGTAAATAAAACACAAAATTAAAACAGTCCGATGGTTCAATTCTGTTCTGATGCAGGCAACTGTGCCCACACCCCACTGTTCTGCTCAGTCACTGAAACCTGTTTCTGTTCTGGAAACCAACCCAGAAGCGTGCGCCTCTGAATGTTGATGTGGGACGCGTGCGCATTGCGCAATGCTTATGGGAGGCGCGCGCTTCTAGTCACACATGTTAAAATGTCAGACTTTGGACTCAGGGGATTGCCCTGGTCCTATGTTCATATTGTAACCCCTGCAGAAGTGATTAGTGCAGAATAGCAGAAGAAGAAGATGAAGAACATGAAGAAGCGGGCGGTTCTGGTTCTTGATGCAGGATGCGCGCGCCTTAGGCTTAAAAGGCCAGACGCGCGCGCCTCCCCCATCAGGAATCAGAATGCCCAGAAAAGATGTAGATTTCGATCAGAATGCAAGTTTAACCCTCAAAACTCCCCAGCGGAGTCGCCACTGTAGATACCCCGGGGGAACCACGGCTTTAGGCTCGAGCGCGTGAGTTACCCTAGGATGTCTAACTTGTTTTAGAGTCGCCACCTATGTTTTGAGGAACATAAGAAAAACCTATTGATTATAGCCTAAGTTTGATTACGAAAACAGAGATTCTTTGTTTTGAGGTTCGGGGGTTAGATTACGAGATGGGAAGTACCGAAACACCCATCTCGCCCAACTTAAGTAGGTCTTGCTTGATCAAAATCTACATGAATGAAAATGTTCTTCTTCTTCTTCTTTAAGTCATAAAAAGGGGGGTTTAAAATATGATTTGGAATGTAGGAGATAACCCCTTAACCAACCTCAATGAGATGAGGTGATCATTAGAGTCATATCCCAAAATGATTTGGGTGATTGCACATTTGATTAAAGTAAAAGAGAGAGAGGAGATGAAATAGAAAAGAAAGGAAAAGATGGACTTTTACCTACAATTTGAAGAACTTCAAATGTTGCTTGATGAGATCCTTGGAGAACCTTTAGAAAGTGATTTTTTGTATAGTTTTTGTAAGTTCAATCTTTGGTCTAAGTTTCGATCCTTGAAAATGGAGGTAAAGAGAGGTTTTTATAGGTGAAAGAGGGGTGTTTTTGGTGCCAAAACTCAGTCACCAAGAAATCCTTCCCGGGCAAAATCCTGTAAATTGAGCAAGGGAGAGAATCCTGGCCAAAAATCTGTAACTGACGCCCAGAGGCGCGCGCTTCCTGCTTCAGGGGCGGGAGGCGCGTGCGCCTGGCTCCTCCTATCGGAGGCGCGCGACTCAGGGAAGGCAATTTTGACAGAATGGACTAGAAAGTCAGCCCTGTCATTCAGTTTAGTCCCTAGACTTAACGAAGTCAGTCAGGAACTTAACGGAAGTGACAGAAACTAACGAGAAACACTTAAAATAGGGAGAAACACAAGATCAAATGTGCAATCGGGGTGAGCGGTCCAAGGCGGGGTGTCTACAACATTCTCTCCAAACTCTAGCCTCAAGCCTAGGTAGTCGATATTCTTTCCAAACCCTAGCCTCAAACCTAGGAAGTCGCGTCCTCCCCAAACCCTAGCCTCAAGCCTAGGTAGTCACATATCCTTAAGCCTAGGAAACCGCAACATCCTCTTTAACCCTAGCCCAAGTTCTAGGGAATTTCCAAAGCCCCGCATGCAACATCATTTCCAAATTCCCGAAACCCTAGTCTCGAAACCCAAAAAATTTACAATCTCAATCCCCCGTCTTATTGAACCCTAACCCAAAACCTAGGATACAATGCCCTGTCCAAAACTTAATCAACCCTAGCCTCAGGCCTAGGAAGCCGCATTCGCTCTAAACCCTAGCCTCGAGCCTAGGTAGTCGCATTCGCTCTAAACCCTATCCTCGAGCCTAGGTAGTCGCATTCGCTCCAAACCCTAGCCTCAAGCCTAGGTAGTCGCACTCTTTCTAAACCCTAGCCGCAGGGCCTAGGAGA
Organism: Campanula takesimana; assembly: GCA_026119855.1. Classification (NCBI taxonomy): domain Eukaryota; kingdom Viridiplantae; phylum Streptophyta; class Magnoliopsida; order Asterales; family Campanulaceae; genus Campanula; species Campanula takesimana. The sequence continues at coordinate 112,168 of JAOWBW010001795.1, forward strand.
CTATATCCTCACTAAACTCTATCATCGAGCCTAGGATTCAACATTCCCTTCAAACCCTAGTCAAAGACCTAGGAAATTCCTTCACCTTAGTCTCAAAATATAGGAAGTTTACAGTCCTTAGCCTTAAAACCTAGCCTAAAGCCTAGGTTACCACGAACATTTCCAAGCCATTGTCACCAATCCCGGAAAATTGTGAACCCTAACATCAAGCTTAGTGGACCTTCCATAAAAGCAATCCCTCTTCCCAACAGTCCATGGTCTCAAGCCTAGGAAGTTACAACCTTTCCAACTCCCAGCCTTATGTCTAAAAGCCAACGCCTTTGCAACCTCTGAGCCTATCACAACTCCAAGCCCTAGCCTCCTAGACCTAGGAATTCCTAAACCCTTGTCCCAAACCTAGGAGAGTCATGGTCCTTAAACACCAGTTTCCAAACCCTTGTTCGAAACCCTAACATCTAGGAAGTTCCCAAACCTCAACCTTTCCAAGACCTAGCACTAAGCCTAGGATAGAATACTCTCCTCATGCTTAAATAAACTCCAATCCCTAGCCTGTAAGCCTAGGAAACCCACATTATCTCCAAGACATAATCTAAAGCCCAAGAAGCCGTGACATCTTTGGCATCCCTATCTCAAGATTAGGAGATCACCATCTTCCTTATTCCCTTTCCTTAAAAAAGCCTTAGGTCCTACCTCTAGGCAACTAAGAAAAATGTCCCTTACCTAACACCTTGGTCTCAATGGCTCGTAGCCTCATCCCCTCCTAAATTAGGATAAGCGGAACCCAGATCATGTTTCCCATATTAGGAACTCCCCGAGAGTCCATCTCCTTCGCGTCTCCCTAAAGGTCCTTTGCCCTTGTGACTCACCAAAGAGTCCTTTGTGACTCCCCGAGAGTCTATCACCTTTGTGACTCCCCGAGAGTCCGTCATCCTTGTGACTCCCCGAGAGTCTATCACCTTTGTGACTCCCCGAGAGTTCATCCCGTTTGCGACTTCATAACAATCCATCATCTTTGCCTCCACATGCGAAATTTCAGTTTTACCCCTAGTACATTCCCCTTTGTTCATTTCAGGTGCCCTTAGCACTATTGTGACTGATATTCGTTACCTTTAGGAACGGAAATCCCCTTAAAATTTCCATTCTTCACCGAATATTTTCTTAGGATCCGTATGATTGTAGAGACTTTGGCGCCTCTATGACATATGCATCCTAGATCGATCGCGATTGGCAGAAGCCTCGGCGTTTCTGTTTGCGAGAGATCCAGCATCTATTATTTTAGCATTTCCTAATATTTGCTAAGGATTCGTATGGTTGTAGAGACTTCGGCGCCTCTATGACATACGCATCCTAGATCGATCGTGATTGGCAGAAGCCTCGGCGTTTCTGTTTGCGAGAGATCCAACATCTATTACTTTAGCGCAATCGGCAGGAACCCTGGCGATCCTGATTGCGTTTATCATTCCATCTTGGGATTATTTAGACAACGTAGTCTTTATTTTTCCCAAATGACTTCATTTCCTAACGTATGTTCGTTCTTCATACAGGATAGTGCCCGTAGGTTTATTATCCCTAGCAGAGGTCCGATGGCTCGCTTTTCGCTAATCGCTCTGAACTACGACCGGCTTGATTCCTCTGAGGATACGTAGGAAACGTGAAAAGGTTCAGCCACCCGACCAACACGGTCGTCTCTCATCTCCAGCAGGTGCATTTTCCCCAGCAGAAGACGTTGCTCCCCATCAAAGGACAGTCATTCCCAATTTCCCATCAGCTTTGAACTACGTTTGGCTTGATTCCCCCACGGATACGTAGGTCGCCTGTCAATGTTCAGCTGTTCCCTTACCTTTCATCTATTTTGAAACTCATGTTTCAGACGGATCCTTCTTTTATCGTCGACCCCACATTGCCTTGCAAGAAGCGTCGCCGAGGGGCTACTGTTAGTACCCGACCTAAAAATGAGTTTATTAGGACTTTCCCAAAAATACAAGGACTTTATAGGAATTGGAAACCTTGCAAAGACTTGTCCCGGATTCCCAAAATATCTCATTTATGGCAAAATCTATCAAAATAGGTAACAAATGGTTTCCTTAAAACCATGCAGAAACCCTAGCTTAAGAATCAAGTCAGCCTGCAACCTTGGCCACGCGGCCAACATTGCTACGCGTTGATCTTGGCCACGCGGCCACTCTTGTCACCGGTTTCAACCATGGCCAGGCGGCCACCTTTGCGCTGGATGATCCTGACCATCAGATCTTCCCATCAGCCTACTATATAAACCATTCCATTCCATTGGTTTGGAGGTCCGATTTGGAGAGCTCTAAGTACGAATTTTGGAGTTCTTAAACACTATTTTGCTCCCTAATTAAGCATTCAAACACCCAAGAAGATCCAAGTTTATTTCTTGCCAACATAGGTAAGTGTTCTAACTTTTTCTTCATGTTCTTGCATTATTTTTAATGTTGATCTTTTATATTCATGTTCGTACATGTTTATTCATAGTTTCTTCATATTCTTTGCATGTTCATTCATATGTTCATAATATGTTCTTCGCATGTTCTTCGTGTTCATAGATTAAGACCTTATTTATGCTATATTTAGGGTTGTGATCTTCATAATTACATGTTATTTCATAGCCGATGATGATCGAGGGTTCATCAACCCGAGGACGATCTAGGAACTACTTCTAAACCCTAAACTTTAGGTAATTCCCCCTCATTATGCATGATCCCGATTCTTCTGCCTATTCTAAATTCTTCTCGAACTACGCAGACCTGAGCTTCTCACATTGAGAGGAACGTAGGAAATCTTCGGATCCGGTCTCAAACACTAACACACTACTAACACATTCATCATGATAGAAAGACCGATCAATTCGGGCAATAGGAGTGATAACGTTCAATATTCTTCTCTTGTTGTAATTTGACCCCCGAACCCATTAACATGCTTTTTCTCAATGTTTTGGCTATAACTAAAACGGCGTGGCGACTCTCATAATTTTAATGTTGCTATGAATATTCCAAATTTCAAACACACGTATTCACAGCAGCAGGTTCCTCTTCAGGAACGGGCTCATCGAGAATGTACAGCTTATCTTCATGCTTTAGAACGATTCTAAGGCTTCGGATCCAATCCGTGAAGTTAGCACCATTCTCTCGAAGTTTTTCCTTCTCAAGAATAGATCGAAATGATAGGTTGTTTGTGTTTTGAGCCATTATCTACATTTAATGCAAACATATATAAATGTGTATTAGTACCAATTTCATAAAGAGATTTATAATTGTATTTCAAAAATACTCCCACTAAATTATATAACCTTTATATACATCTAATGTATAATATAATTTAAATGGGCTAAGATCCATATTTCACTTAACTTTGAGTCGGCTAGGGCACGACTGCTCAAAATAAGTTATTTAGGTAGGTAACTTTTACCAATCATATCATATATGACTCTTAGATCCTTTTATGAGACTCTTTAGACATCCTATGTCAAAAACATGTTTTTAGTCTCATCTTGTGCATTAGGTCCAAAACTGTTTTGATAACCCAATTAAATCAAACCATTTTAAACATATAGGAATCACTGTTTCCTCATCTTGCTTTTACAAAATAGAATCAAAGCACATCGCTAGGGCGTAGCCTACATTAAGACCATTTATGTAATCACAAGTGTTTTAATCATGGGTTGGCACATGACTTACATTTTCAAAGAAGGTTTATCACATATAGCATATAACACGTTTATGAGCACATAAATAAACATGTAAAGCATCAAGTTTAGTCATTAAATTAATCTCCATTAATTTAAGCATGATATTTATGTGTCATTAGTTTGTCTATAATTATGAGGATGAGACTCTTTGAACTTTGGTTTCATCTCCAAATCAAGACAATAAGATGTGCGGCCGAAACTAAGCCATACGCAATTCCGCACTAATTCAAGAAACTAATAAAGTAGTCCATGTGGCCGAAACTAAGCAATAGATGGTCTCGATGAACGTAGGCCAATTACATTCACAATTCCACATGGATCTCCAAACTTCGAATCAAGAACTTTGTTTCTCAATTTTAGCAATTATGAACTCTTCATAATTGTTAGGCCCAATTGGTAGGAAAATAGGCTAGAGGGGGGGGTGAATAGCCTAATTAAAACTTTATCAAAGAAACACTTTATAAATGCAAAGTCACTAATCAGTTTGCAAACTATTATCAGTATGCGCAGCGGAGAAGATATGACTTAGTTTAAATCACACAAAAACAGTATGAAAAGGTTTTGAAAGCTTGGTTTAACACAAAGTGATTTCACAAAGTTCGATGCAGTTTCAAGAGATTGGTAAATAGAAATGATAATGAATCAGTAAGAACAATTATGATTTGCCGGTGATAGAGTTCCAACCGGCAAAGACAAAGTAAGCAACAGGGGATACAATGATTTGGAGAGGTTCATAGTGTAAATACCGCTACGTCCTCTACCAAGTTTGGTCAGAACTTGGATTTGGGTTAAAAGCACTATTAGATATCCCTAGTCTATTACAAGCACGGCTTTGCTGGATACAAAGACTAAACTCTTGAGATCACTAATGGATCGTGATACAATACTAACCAAGTGTTTTTGAGCGGCAAGTCCAAGAGAACTTATTTCACTCAGGTGGGTGTGTGAATAACTCAAGCAACATATTCCTTAGAATAATCTAGTTCGGGAATACTTACAATGTTGATGAGTTTTTGCACAAGTGTATGTCCTAATAAATGTTCTAATGATTATCCGGACAGAATGTTTGAGCTTCAATCAATGCTCTAAACAATTAACTTTCTTCAATGCACTATTTTCACCAACCTTCTTCAATGCTCTAAGTCCTCTATTTATATGAGGAGTTAATGACTTGAGTCTTGTGGAAGAAGGCATTCAATTTGAATTTCCAGCTGGGTAGTTGAGGAGCATTAAATGCGGTATCTTTGGCATTAATGGCGAAGATATGTAGTACACGCATGCTTGGAAAAGTCTGATGGGTAAAGACCCCTTTGTCTCAACCGGTTACCTGCATAAAGCAAGTAGAGACAGAGTAGAGCTAAAAATAGCTTGGTGTCAGACGGCGCAGTGATCATGATAGAGCAGATAAACTACTTTCGGATAAGACAGTACAAAAAGGACAAAGACAATCGGTAAAGTTGACTTTAAGGTAGAACGATGAAACCTGACTACCAGTAAAGTCCAGACTGTCCTTGCTGATTGTCATGTCATTGGCAACATGTTTTGTGAACTGAGTAGTAAGTTGATCGGCAACTTGGGTGCTGATCTACTGATTTGATTACTATTGTCCTCTAGCTGGTTTGCCTTGTATTGAAGAGCTGTAAAAAAATCTGTGCTGATCACTAGGAATCCTAAACATGTTAATTAAGAAATTGGGGGACCCTAAGTGATAACTATGATTGGGATTAAGCAATTCTATGTCCTAAACATATATTTGAACAACAATCTCCTCCTAATTGCTTAAGTCTAATCACCCTAAACAAGAGCAACTATCTTAGCTTAGTAAATGAATGTATTCAGAGAGTAATCTATTTATTTTCATTCCCTAAGACAAGTCACACTTGATGTCTTTGTAAAGGTAAAGAAATAAAAATACAATAAAATAAATAAGATAGGAAAAGAAAATGGATTGCTGATTGCAATGATCAGCAGGAAAATAATAATCTGCAAAACATAGTTAGCATGAAGAGCATCAGATATATTATAAGAGTATAACATAAAATAATCGCACATAAAAAGAAGCAATAATGGTTAGCAAAGAAGTCTTGGATATATCTTTGAAGGTCTTCAGGATATCTATATCATTGGCTACATTGACTCAAGACATGGGAGGGTCCTCTTGCTGGTTAGCAGCCTTTGATGTAGATTCAGTACGTTTGGCCTTCTTCTTTGCTCTGGCTTCCTCTTTGTTGGATTTCCTCTTCGGCCTTCTATTAGCACTTTGCAATCTTTCAGTCAGCATCAGGTTATTTGCTTCAAGCGTAACAATTTTTCGATGAGCATCAGCAAGAGCATGATTTGCAGCAGATAATTCTTTTTCAGTTTTCTCCAAGTCTTTGATTTGTAACCTTTGGTCATCAACTAGTTGCTTCTGAATTGAATGAGTGATTCCCAAGTATTCAGAAAGCTTTATTAATTGTCCCTCTCTATCGGCAAGAAGCTCCTTCAAGTCTTTTATTCTTCTATTGTCCTCCTCCTGATTGGACTTAAGTATCTTATCAGCAAGATCTCGATGAGAGTCCCTAATCAGATCGGCAAGAGAGAGAGAGCCATATCACCAAAATCAGCACGAGTGGTAGGCACTTGCTGATCAGACAAATCACCATCACCGAAGCGAAGGTATTCATATAAGCTGTTCACCACAACTGGCTGAAAGAGACTTAGAGATGATGGAACCACCAAGGAAGAGACAAAATATTCATTCAACAAGTTAGCATCTTCTATTAGAACATCATCAGTAGTTGACATCTCATCATGAGGGGAAAGAACAATCATCACAGGAGATGATAGAGGAGAAATAGAAGAAGGAGGCAGAAGCAAAAACTGCTGAAGTGCAGCATCATCAGCAGACTGAAAGTAATCAACAGGAATAGATGTAGAGACAATGAGAGAGAAATCAGCAACAACGTAATCGGCACGGATAGTCGGCAAGGGAAAATCTTGATGAATAATTATGTCATGATCTCCCGGCAGATGAAAGACACCATTGTCTTCCATAGAAAGAAATAAGGCCATGATGAAGTTCAAGCAAGCACGACCTTCAAGAATAATGTTGACCACATTTGCAAGCATTAATCGTGAAGTAAAGACATAATGGTCAGCACGCTGTCGAGGGTGAAACATTGGCAGAGTCAATGCAAGAGCAGCTGATTTGACTAAGTAGAGCAGTCCACGATAGTCAGTAGCCTGGACTTCAAGGATGTCATAAAGTTTTATCATTGATTATCATATATCTTCGCAGCCAACCATTGGTTATGATGCATACCTCTTTAGGGGAAGGACCAGGAAGATGAACTTTACCACAAATTTTGAACTTGCCAGGCAAGCAATGTAGCGGTTCATCCACTGGTGCTTTTGCTTTAAGCTTAGACACCCGTGGAGTCTTCCCTTTCTTCCTTTTGAATTGAGCTTTAAACCACGGCATGAAGACCAACTTTTCACTTGCTGTAGAACCAGCAATGAAGGGGTGTTTGGTGACTGTGGATGATCTTTGCCGAAAGGAGAGGGAATTCTTTAAAGAGTAGAGTGAAACGACATGATTGGCTGATGAGGAGGAAACAAAGGTCTGTCAAACCTGTCAGTAGGAATGGAGACGCTGGTTATATACCAGTTTGAACTCATCATCTCCTTGCCATGTATCTCATAGTTGTACTCAGGTGGTGGAGTAGAATCCTTGTCATCTTCATCCATAACGGCTGGAATCTCCACGTAATCATCAGGGTCTATTTCATCTGAGCTTTCCTCAGCAACAGCATCAGTAACAGAAGCAGGAGGGACTGCAGCAACAGCAATAGGTAAAGCATCAGGAGCAGGCAGAAGAGGGAAAGATTCAGGAGCAAATAAAGCACCCTGAAGATCCTCAAACTACAATTCATGAGCTATCATAGCATCAAGAACAACATTATGCTCACCAGGATCGGTAAACGTAGCATTGGCACCTCCTCCCAACTCAACAATTTCTCTAACACCAGTAGGTTCAACAAAGATTACATCAGCAGAGACAGAGACTGGAGTAACATCAATAGATGCTGGAATGATCTGAGTGTCAGCAGTTGGCTCAGTTAGATGAATGTCAAAAGTTGGCTCATCAGCAGATAAGATTTCTTGATCATCGGCAACAACTTCTTTATCAGCAAGCACTCCTCCTGAAATTGGCAAATTCTCAACAACTTCATCAGCAACTTGAGTGTCAGTAGTTTGCTCAATTGATGCAAGTTGATCTTCTCTTAGAATCAGAGGTTTAGTTTCCATAGTTTCCTCAACTTGATTAACCAGGGGCTCATCAGCAGCACTCGTTTCATCAGCAGGTTGAGTTTCAGAAGTTTTCTCAACAATCTGTTCAATAGATTTATCAGCAGATCCTTTGTCAGCAGAACTGTCTCCTCCTTGACTACGCTCGGAGCCATCACTAGCTAATACTGAGTCAGCAAAGGCTTCAGTATATGATACAGTAGCTAGAATGGTAGTAGCTTGAACCTGATCAGATGAGGGCTTCTTAAAAATTATGCTGATGGGCATCTTGTCATCACTGATTGAATCAGAAGATGTAAGAGTATCACCAGCAGACTTGTTAGCACACACGAAGTTAGCAACATCAACAGAGCTACTAGGAGAAGGAATGTGAGTAGCTGCTGGTTGCTCGGCAGGAACAGGTGCAGGAGTGGAGGTAACAGGAGCAGAAGCAGCTCTAGCCTTGATAAAGGCTTCAGAATCATTGAGCAAGTTCAGGGTTATCCTCTGCACATTCTTCATGAACTGAGTGGCTTGAGGACTTTTATCCAACCTTTCACTGTCATTTTAATTCAGCAAATCATCCTTGTCTTCTGGTCTTCCCAACTAGTAGGGATCTTGTTCATCAAAGTTTATCAACTGGTTGAATACGGAGGTATAAGCAACCCAGACATCTTGTATCATCATATCTTGTCTGATTCTATCATGAAACAGATAGACCTGATTCCAAGGGAGAGGTAGCAAGTCAAAGTACCTTCCAAAATTAAGTCTTAGCTTTGCTTTAGGCAACCTATGAAATATCTGAAGAGGTACAAACCTCTCTTTATACATATCGGTAAGATTGCTCAGGCTTTTATAATCAACATAATCAGTACGGGTTCCAGGTGGAACTTGCTCCTTTCTTTCCTCATGAAACTGGAGCAACCGGCGAACAAAAGGATGGAGATGATCAATAGGAAACACCCAGTTCTTCGATAAGACCTTATTGGTGAATGACCAATGGTTTCTGAAGAAGATGTGAAATGTGGGGTTTCTGATCGGCTTGCATTTTCTGACAGTGGGTCCAGAGGCTACATCAGCAGCAGCTTGGAGCTCAGGCAAGTAAGGTAGATCTAGAATTCCTTTCTGAAGAGGAACCCTTACAATTAAGTCAGATTCAATCAATCTCCTTCTCTCTACCATTTCATCGGCAACATCGGCCTCAGTCTTAATAGCCACAGAGGGAGCAGTAAGTGTTGGACCGGCAAGAAGACATGGTGCAAACCTGATCTGCTTAGCTCATGGATCAGTAGATAGAATTTTAGATAAAGGAATTGGAGCAACAGTAGGAGACTTTGGCTTTTTATCAACAGGAGGTTCATCAGTAGACGTAACCCTTGACTTTTTGACTGGGCTTTATCGGCAACCTTGACCAGTCTTCTTTTCTTGGGAGCTGCTGGAGTGGAGTCGGCAAGAATCCTGTCGTTAGAAGGATCAGGCGTAGAAACATCGATAGCAGCAACAGCAGCAACATTAACAACTTTCTTTGCCTTCTTCTTCTTTGGAGTACCAGCAACAGGAATAATTACTATGCCGGTAGAAGCTTTCTTGGTGATTCTATTCCAATCGGTAAGTTTGAAGGACTTAAGACTGCTAAAAGGAAAACTTGGAGGAGCAGGAGATGCTCTGACAATCTCTGAGTAGTTCCTCAAGATTTTGCTTAACAGGAGGTAGTGACAACCCTTTCTAGGGTGAGCCTTATTCTTCCTTATATCTTCTTTCCACTTTACTACAGCAATTGCAATGACTCTAAACAGTTAGGCACACCAGTTGAATTCTTCTTACAGAACAATCGTTGTCATTGCCTCAAACTTTATATCAGTTACATGGCTGTGAGAGCCAGGCCTGCAGACCAGACATCTATCCACAATTTTAGCAAGAGCATAAAATCTTCTCCTGTAATGGGCTTTCAGATGATTATCTCCACTAAGCCTAGAACCGGCTCCCCTTATAAGGGTCCATGCCTTGTCTAAGGTCTTATCATCAGTAATGGCATCAACGGCCTCATTCTCAAGTAAAGGGAATGCTTATGATGGAGATACAAAGATAAGAACGCCTGCAACGGTGGAGTTAATGGAGACGAAGGTAGACGGGTCATTTGGAGCAGTGATGACTGAGGCGTTGGAGAAAAACTCATGAACTTGACCTAAAAATAAGAACTTAACACCAGTCAGAGTGATGAAGGAGTCCAGAAGAGAACCAATCATCAAATTCTTTAAGAAATCCCCGTCGGTTGAGTCTTCGAAGAACGCGGAGTCAACGTAACCTCTATAAATATCCTTTTCGTTGCTCTACATTATCTACAAAATCACTCAAGAAATCTCACAAGTTAAAATCAATTAGTTCAAAAATAAATTTGCAATACAAGAGTAAGATCATCAAATATTTACCAGAGAATAGAGTAAGATCTATTGAAGGATGGTAGGAAATACAATGATGATGATGATGATTACAAGCAACAGTGAGAGTTCAGGAGAGAATGAGGAGAGAAAAGGAGAAGAAGAGTTTAAGTGAAGCTTTTATATGTTATGGAAGAGAGTGAATAGGAAGGGTTTTCATGGGGAAAAGAGAAATAATGAGGAGTTTAACTGTAGCAAATAACTCAGAGAACGTGCGCACACAATGAATTAAATGAGCGTACTGGACGGTTAAGTATAGACACTTAAACTTAGGAGAGAGAAAGGGTATCAACGGCAACAGTAATATTTAAAAGTTACCTTTCTGATTTATCACGAGGATTTGGGATAAATCTTTGACACGATTTAGGTAAGGCGGTGCACACACGTGTCAGAGAGGTAGTGTGACCGATTGTACCTTTGATTTGACTTTGCATACGTCATGTGTCAGATAATCCTTATCCATTAAGGGAAGATCTACCGATGAATTTTGAATTTTGAAAATCGGCAAGACATAAATTGGTAAGTTTTGTTGATCGGCAAGATATTGTTGATCAGCATGTTGCTTTTGGTCGGTAATACTTTTTGATCGGCAATGTATTTCATACTTTGCTGATGAGATCGACAGACTAGCACAAGTAGCAAAGTTACCACATTTTTAACCAAAATTATCAATCGTACCTAGTTCACCTCTGAGGAATTCAAATCTTTTCTGATCTAAGGGTTTAGTCAGTATGTGTGCTCTTTGGAAATCGGTATGAACTTTGAGCAGCACAACATTTCCCTTTTCTACATATTCCTTCAGAAAGTGGTATTTGATGTCTATGTGCTTGGTTTTGGAGTACATGACCGGATTGTTTGATACTGAGATAGCAGATTGTTTGTCACAGTAAATGGGACAAACTTGAGATGGAATTTCATAGTCAACCAACTGCTGCTTCATCCAAAGGATCTGTGAACAGCAACTGCCGGCAGATATGTACTCAGCTTCAGTAGTGGAAGTGGAAATTGATGCTTGCTTTTTACAGGACCAAGACACCAACCGATCACCAAGAAACTAGCATGTTCCACTTGTACTTTTTCTGGTCACCCTACAAGCTGCAAAGTCTGCATCTGAATAACCTATTAGATTAAAAGATGAATCTCTAGCATACCATAATCTAAGGTTAACAGAACCACACAAATATTTAATAATGCATTTTACAGCCTGCGGATGGGATTCCCTAGGGTCAGCTTGAAACCTGGCACAGACACAAATGGCAAACATGATATCTGGCCTACTGGCAGTTAGATAAAGGAATGAGCCAGTCATACCTTGGTATACAGTCATATCTACCTTCTTACCAGACTCATCCTTATCTAAATGGATGTTAATACCCATCAGTGTGCTTTGAGAGTGAGCAGTGTCAAGGCCAAACTTATTGATAAGTTCTTTTGTGTACTTGGCTTGACTGATGAATATTCCTTCATTGGTTTGTTTGACTTGAAGTCCAAGGAAATATGTTAGTTCACCCATCATGCTCATCTCGAACTTGCTCTGCATTAGCTTCTCAAATCTCTTGGAAAGTGATTCATTAGTAGATCCAAAAATAATATCATCAACATTTATTTGAACAAACAATGAATGACCCTTATGCTTGGCAACAAATAAAGTAGTATCGATTTTACCTCGTGTGAAACCTAAGCCATCACTAAGTAAGAACATAGAAAGGGTTTCATACCATGCCCTTGGAGCTTGCTTCAATCCATAGACAGCTTTCTTCAATCGGTAGACATGATTAGGCTTCTTGGAGTCCTCAAAACCAGGTAGTTGTTCAACATAAAGGAGTTCTTGGAGTTCTCCATTCAAGAAGGCACTTTTCACGTCCATTTGATATAACTTGAATTCTTTGAAGGCACCATAGGCTAAGAAAAGTCTTATAGCTTCCAATCTTGCAACCGGAGCAAATGTCTCATCATAGTCAATCCCTTCTTCTTGTTGGTAGCCTTTTGCAACTAACCTTGCTTTGTTTCTAGTGATATTCCCAGCTTCATCCAACTTATTCTTGTAGACCCACTTTGTGCCAATAACTTGCTGAGAAGTTGGTCTTGGCACAAGTTCCCATACTTTACATCTTTCAAACTGATTCAGTTCCTCTTGCATGGCTTCAACCTAACCAGGATCAGCAAGAGCTTCTTTAGTCTTTTTTGGTTCTATGTTGGATAGCAGATGAGAAGAGGCTTTCATCAAATGCTTTACTTAGGTTCCTTGTCAGTCTAGGACCAAATATATTACCAATCACGTTTTCTAATGGGTGATCACGAACTGCTCTAACTTCTCTCGGCACATTATGTCTTACTGACTCTTGTTATAGAGATTCTAGAGGAGGATCATGGTCAGCAGATGGTAGAGGAGAAGAAGAGTTATGAGTGAGAGGTGGATGAGAACTTGATGGGTTAGGTCTTATAACATAAATTGGTTGAGGGCTAGATCTGTCTTCAGGATGATCAGCAGAGTTTGTATCGGTAAATGGATTGTGAAAGTTATCGGTATGATCATGTTCTGCCGATGTTGGGAAGTATTGAGTATCTGCTGGTTCTTCTATTGAGATGACTGGATTAGCAGTTGGTACTTGACCTGCAGGGTTAGAATTACTGGATTCACATGTCTCATAAACACTAGAAGCATTAGTACTATTTGGAGCCTTGTCAGACTCTAACAAATCAAATTCATCAAAGGTTACATGAACAGATTCAAAAAATTTCAACAGTTTCTTATTGAAAACTCAAAGGCCTTACTATGTTTTGCGTATCCAACAAAGATTCCTTCATCATCTTTCTCATCAAATTTACCTCTGTGCTCCTTACCATTATAAAGCACGTAACATTGGCAGCCGAATATTTTGAATAATCCAATGTTGGTAATCCTGCTTCGCCAGAGTTCATAATGAGTCTTGTTATGGAATTTGTTGATAAGAGATCTGTTCTGAGTAAAGCAGGCGGTATTGATGGCTTCAGCCCAAAAGTACTTTGGAAGCCTAGCTTTAGCAATCATGGTTTTACCAGCTTCTTTAAGAGTCATGTTCTTTCTCTCAACAACACCATTTTGTTGTGGTGTACAGGCATCTGAGAAGTTGTGGTCTATACCATGATTATCACAATACTGAGCAATACCATTGTTCTTGAATTCAATGCCGTTGTCTGATCTCATACTGATGATATCACGTTCTTTCTGGGTCTGTAGTAGTTAGTAGTCTGAATAACTTGGTAGCAACGGCATTGGTGTCATCCTTGTGACTGAAAGTTTCCACCCAAGTGTATTTAGAAAAATTGTCTACTACAACCAAAGTGTATCTACTTCCCCCAATACTTGCTATAGATGTGGGGCCAAATAGATCCATATGTAGCAATTAAAGGCACTTAGATGTTGACATGCAGGGCTTGCTGTGGAAAGATGACTTGTGTTGTTTTCCAAGCTGACATGCCTTGCATTTCTTTCCTTGATCAGCAAACACTTGAGGCAGACCGGTTACCAGATTTGAACCGGCAAGTTTGGATAGATATTTGAAGTTCAAGTGACTGAGTCTCTTGTGCCATAGCCATGAATTCTCACTGATGGTCTTAGCTACAAAACAAACATTAGCAACACTAGTAATAGCACTTAAGTCTACTGCATAAATGTTACTTTTACGTTTGGCAGTGAGAAGAGTTTCGTTGGAAGCAATGCCTTTCACATAGCAACTGGAAGTAGTAAATACACATTGCATTCCTTTATCACAGAATTGTGATATTTATAGAAGGTTGTGTTTCAATCCATCCACTAGAGAGACCTTCTGTACAGTAACTGCACCTCTCTTGATGGTACCTACACCGATGATTTTTCCTTTGGCATTATCACCGAAAACCACTGTGGGACCTGATGCTTCAATAATATCGGCAAGTAGATCTGCAAATCCTGTCATGTGTCTTGAACAGCCACTATCTAGAATCCACAAGTCCTTGCTTGCACCAGTTGAGGCCATGAAGCATTCCTGAAATAAAACAGTATGCTTATAGTCCCCCTTATTCTTGGGTCCGAGGGTTAGTTCCTCTTTGGCAACCATATCTGGCCACCAATGGAGGATGAAACCTCATTGGGTCCAAATAGGTGCTTCAAGAGGCATTCATGAGCCTTGTGACCATAATCAAAACAATTAGAACATCTCACTTGACTGATAGGCTGTGGAGTCGGTAGGACATCATTTGTAACGACCCCAAAACCCGTCCCTATTTATTTTATATTTTTAGGAATTTTAATTTGAACTTATGTGTGCATTTTATGTGTTGCATCATATTTTATGACTTGCACATATTGTTTGATTAATTGTGTTATTTATTTGGTTAGTAGTAATAATGATTAAAGGAGTTAATTGAATTAGTTGAAACTATAGGGTCCTTTGTGAAAATTATAAGTACGGGGGTTTAGTGGTTTAAAATGAAAATAGAAGGTCCTAAGTGAAAAGTAGAAAATATCCTTATATGCTTATCTCTCTCTTTCTCTGTATTTACATTTCACACAGCATACTTCTTTTCTCTCATTTCTTCCTAGGGTTAAAAGAAAAAGGTAAGTTCATTTCATTTTGATTTTATATCTTTTTAATTACTTCTCCATTTTAAAAACTAATTATACTAATATGATCAGGGCGTTGAGTAGGTCATTTCTACCCGGTCAAATATTATTTTCTCGATACTTTTCCGGAAATAGGTAAGTTACTAATTCCCCTTTTAAATGTTAAAATGGTCATATATGCTATACTGGATACTTGTGATTGTTATTTTGTGATTTGGATGATTTTTTTGATACTTGTAATTTTGGGACAAAGGGAGTATTAATATACTGTGAAGAAAAACAATGGTTTAGGCTTGAAAGTGTTGTCTTGGGCATGTATTGCACTTCTGGGTAGTGTTAGTATTGTTAAAATGTTATTGAAAGTAAACTCCTACGTTTGGGACGGTGGAATAGAGGGAGTATAATTTATTCAAATTTTGGCCAGCGAGGTGTGTTGGGCGGCCGCCCAATTCGGGCGTGCGGCCGCGCACTTATCTGGAAGGTTTTTGTCTTGGAACAGGGCATTTTGGGCGGCCGTACAGGCTGGTGTGGGCGACCGCCCAGGGCTGCTGAAAAGTTTGAGTTGTTTCAATCCAAGTGATTTAGAGTTCAATCTTGGTCTAGGTCTTAAGTGATATCCTAGAGTACCTAGATGGTTTTTGTGGAACACCAAAGTGGTAGAGTTGGTCCTTTGTGATCGAGTTTGAATTGATGTAACCATTTGGGTTCATTGTGTTGTGATTTTATTTCATGATGGTTGTGAACTCTTTGTGAGTATTTCTTTCGTGTACATCTTGTGATGTGTTTGGCTTGGTTCCCTACTTTGGAATCATTGCCCTCGGTTGTTGTTTAAGCAAGTATTTATTACTATGCTCGTGTTAAAGTCCAGCTGGTACTTGTTGTAGAGTCGGGAAGTGGTATGGATTATAGTGGCACACGAGCTAAGTTCATTGTAAGGCTTCTACCATTGGTTTCCCATTTTTAACCCCCTTCCTTGGGCCAAAGGTTGGGCACTTTGGGTTATGACTTGGTGTCATTTTCCCCCCGTTGTTGTTGTTTTTGTTATTGTTTGGTTCATGAACCCATTTCAGCCCTTGGTGTTGCTCAGTTGATACCTCTCAGATGGTTATATTTGATTCGAGAACCTTGGCTCAGTATCCGCTTATGAGTGTTTATTCCCGCCTTATGTGTGGTATGATGAGTTGGCTTTGCCTCTCATGTTATGTGCTATATGAATTTTTATTGACATTGTTCAATTATGAGTATCATTTCAGCATGTAACGTAGTTGCATTTTAGTAGATTACTGAGATTTATTCTCACCCCGTTCCTTGTTTATTTGTTTTTCTTAGATAAAGGCGAGCAAAGGGGATAGGTCACCTCACAAAGGAGGACGCCGAGTTGATAATCCATTATGGAAAGTAAGTGTGGTCTAAAGGTTACATTATATAAATGTATTACCTTTGGGGTAGTTTACCCGAGACTTTATCCGTGTATCACCTATTTTGTTAAAGTGTGTAAGCCTTCGAGCTAAGTACTTTCGTTTGTGAAAGTTGTTTGTAAAGTTTGTTTGAAAGTTAATTGAAGTCTTTGAACTTCGAGTGTGGATTTTGTTAAACTTTATGAAAGTATATTTCGAAAAAAATTCTAAAAGTATTTTATGACGTCTTCTGTGCGTGTCCTAAACGTGGGGCTAAGTAGGACCATGGGTTGGGGCACGACAGTTGGTATCAAAGATACGTTGTAGATAGTCTAGAATGACTAACTGGCCTAGGAGGGTAGTTGTGTATAGAGTGAGTGACGTTGAGAGTCTTATGCAGGTACTTATTGAAAATGGTTGGGACAGAAAGAGATCAGTCAGGGCCTTCAAGGCAAGGGAATGTTTGAAGCAGCCATGAAAACCTTAAATGATTAAAGACAAGGAGAAGATCAAGTACCTCCGAGATATGGGTTAGAACAGTTCTTAAAAATGAAACCAATAGGCTATGATGGAGAACCAGATGTGGCTAAAGTAGAAAGGTGGATTGAATCGATGGAGAAATATTTGATGTTCTGAGATGTTCTGATAAAGATCAAATCAGGTTTGCTACTTATAAACTGAGTGGAGCAACTGAGTATTGGTGGAAAGCTTTGAAAACTTGTTGGGAAGAGACTCATGTACCCTATACTTGGGAAAATTTTCTAAAAGAAGTTCAAGGAACATTTTATTCCCCGGGTGGATCAAGACAAGAAAGAAATGGAGTTTCTCAACTTATAGCAAAATGTTATGTCCGTGGCTCAGTATACATCTAAATTCACAGAGTTATCCAGGATTTGCAAGATGCAATTGATAGAGTTTATTAAGTGGAACACGATATTGAAGAACATAAGAGGAAAGTTGAACTATCAGGTGCGGGAAGGCAAGGCAAACCTCAACCACAGCATGATGACAATTGAGGAGGTCAGGGAACATCATTACAAAACAAAGGACAACCTCAGGAGAAATCAATTGCCAACAATCAAGGTAACACCTCGGGAAATCAAAGTAGAAGGATATGTAATTATTGTCAGAAGGAATGGCATTCTGAAGAAAGGTGTTGGAAGAAGTTGGGTAAGTGTTTGAATTGTGGTCAGTTTGATAATTTTTAAAGGGATTGTCCTAGAACCAGGAATGTATCATATGGGAGTGGAGCTGGATCATCACAGTGTCAGAAGAGGGATGCCTCGGGAAAGCCTAAGGTGCAGAGTCGTGTTTTTGCCATCACTCAACAACAGGCTTCAGATTCTTCTGATGTGATAGGAGGTATAATTTCTATGTCTAGTTTGAGGGCATGTGCACTTATAGACCCCGGCTCATCGTATTTATATGTGTCTGTGCATTTTTACATCTCAGTTACATTTGTCTCCTGAGTCTCTATCTTATATGTTAGAGGTGTTCATCCCTATGGGGAAGTGTTTGGCAACTGATAAGGTGTTACGTGGTTGTGATGTGCATATTTGGGAGCATGTTTTATTTACTGATTTAGTTGTTTTGCCATTACAAGATTTTGATATTATCTTGGGAATGGATTAGTTGAGTAAATACCATGCTTCAGTTGATTGTTATAAAGGTGGTTACATTTTCTATTCCTAATGTGCCTGAATTTACTTTTGAGGCTGCTCCTCTAGGTAGGGGGATTCGTATTCTTATGTGAAGGCTAGAAAGTTGTTGCACCATGGTTGTACAGGGTATTTAGCCAGTGTTCTTGATACTACTAAAAGGTTACCTAAAGTAGAGGATGTGCATATTGTGAAAGAGTTTCCTAATGTGTTCTCTACTGAGTATTCTATGCCTCCCGATAGGGAAATAGAGTTCTGTATTGATTTGCTTTCAGGTACCACCCTGATATTTGAGGTACCTTACAGAATAGCTCCAGCTGAATTGAAAGAATTGAAAGTTCAATTGCAAGAGTTACTTGATAGTGGTTTTATCTGACTCAGTGTATCACCTTAGGAAGCTCCTGTGTTGTTTGTAAAGAAGAAAGATGGGTCCTTGAGACTATGCATTGACTATAGAAAGTTGAATCAGGTGACTGTAAAGAACAAATATCCTTTGCCTCACATTGATGATTTGTTTGATCAAGAGATTGACCAATGTACTTATTGTTGCGTTACCTAATGGGAATGATGATTTGGTTATTAACAGTGATGCTTTGAGGAAGTTGACTCCTTGCGAACATAACTATCTGATCCATGCCCTAGAACTTAATGCGATTGTTTTTGCGTTATATAAGTGGAAATATTGTCTTTATGAAACAATGTT
This sequence comes from Campanula takesimana, assembly GCA_026119855.1. Lineage (NCBI taxonomy): Eukaryota > Viridiplantae > Streptophyta > Magnoliopsida > Asterales > Campanulaceae > Campanula > Campanula takesimana. The sequence goes on from JAOWBW010001795.1 coordinate 130,927, forward strand.
TGAGATTTTTACAAATCATAAGAGTTGAGATATCTTTTCACCTAGAAAGAGTTGCACAACCAACAGCGTAGATGGATGGAGTTTTTGACGGGTTATGATTGTACCATCTCTTATTATCTTGGCAAGGCAAACAAGGTTGTAGATACTATTAGTCAGAAATCTTACATAGTTTCGAGGATGGTCCGAGAATAGAAGATGTTAGAGGATGCACGGGATTGGTGTCTACATGAATTGAGACATGGGGTGATAATTACGAATATTCGTGTTTTGCTAATCTTAATTCAATGGATAAAAGATGCTCAAAAGAATGACCCGGAGTTGAGAAAGATAGGGGATAAAATCAAAGATAGAAAATTTGAAGATCTCTCTTTTAGTCCTGAAGGAGTATTAACTTATAGAGGACGGCTATGTGTACCCGATATTAATTGAATTAAACGTCAAGTTCTTGATGAGGATCACGAGTTTAAGTATATTATTTATCCCGAGAGTACCAAGATGTATCAGAATTTGAAACGGTATTTTAGTGGAATAATATGAAATGGAAAATAGCGGATTTCATATCAAGTGTTTGACTTATCAACAGGTTAAAGCTGAACATCAAAGACCTGCCGGCCTACTTCAACCTCTAAAGATACTTGAGTGGAAATGGGAACATGTTACGATGGATTTTGTAATAGGATTGCCTCGTACTTGAAGAAAGCATGATGCAGTATGGGTAATCGTGGATAGATTGACAAAATCCGCTCATTTTTCTACCTATTGAGATTGGCTATTCGATGGAAAAGTCATAATGGGTCTTTTGAAATTATAGAAAGAGTTAGAAATCTTGCGTACTATCTTGTGTTGCCATATTCTTTGGGTAAATTCCTAACGTGTTTCATATCTCCGTGCTTCGTAAAAATTTGTATGATCCATCTCTTGTGTTATTAGAGATACAAGAGGATCTAAATCCCGATATGTCTTATATAGAGCAACCAGTTCGAGTGATTGATACCAAAATTCAAGAGTTGAGAAAAAAGAGTATTCTGCTTGTTAGAATGGTAAGAAGGAATCACAATGTTGAAGAGTCAACTTGGGAACTTCGGGAGGAAATGGAAAGGAAAAATCTCTGGTTATTCAATTCGTTTGGTAAGTAACCCTAAAATTCGGGACAAATTTTCTTTAAGGGGGAGTGATTGTAACGACCCCAAAACCCATCCCTATTTATTTTATATTTTGGGAATTTTAATTTGAAATTATGTGTGCATTTTATGCGTTGCATCATATTTTATGACTTACACATATTGTTTGATTAATTGTGTTATTTATTTGGTTAGTAGTAATAATGATTAAAGGAGTTAATTGAATTAGTTGAAACTATAGGGTCCTTTGTGAAAATTATAAGTATGGGGGTTTAGTTGTTTAAAATGAAAATAGAGGGTCCTAAGTGAAAAGTGGAAAATATCCTTATATGCGTATCTCTCTCTTTCTCTGTGTTTACATTTCACACAGCATACTTCTTTTCTCTCGTTTCTTCCTAGGGTTAAAAGAAAAAGGTAAGTTCATTTCATTTTGATTTTATATCTTTTTAATTACTTCCCCGTTTTAAAAACTAATTATACTAAAATGATCAGGGCGTTGAGTAGGTCATTTCTACCCGGTCAAATATTATTTTCTCGATACTTTTCTGGAAATAGGTAAGTTACTAATTCCCCTTTTAAATGTTAAAATGGTCATATATGCTATACTGGATACTTGTGATTGTTATTTTGTGATTTGGATGATTTTTTTGATACTTGTAATTTTAGGACAAAGGGAGTATTAATATACTGTGAAGAAAAACAATGGTTTAGGCTTGAAAGTGGTGTCTTGGGCATGTATTTCACTTCTGGGTAGTGTAAGTATTGTTAAAATGTTATTGAAAGTAAACTCCTACGTTTTGGAAGGTGGAATAGAGGGAGTATAATTTATTCAAGTTTTGGCCTGAGAGGTGTGTTGGGCGGCCGCCCAAATCGGGCGTGCGGCCGCACACTTATCTGTAAGGTTTTTGTCTTGGAACAGGGCATTTTGGGCGGCCGCACAGGCTGGTGTGGGCGACTGTCCAGGGCTGCTGAAAAGTTTGAGTTGTTTCAATCCAAGTGATTTAGAGTTCAATCTTGGTCTAGGTCTTAGGTGATATCCTAGAGTACCTAGATGGTTGTTGTGGAACACCAAAGTGGTAGAGTTGGTCCTTTGTGATCGAGTTTGAATTGATGTAACCATTTGGGTTCTTTGTGTTGTGATTTTATTTCATGATGGTTGTGAATTCTTTGTGAGTATTTCTTTCGTGTACATCTTGTGATGTGTTTGGCTTGGTTCCCTACTTTGGAATCATTGCCCCCGGTTGTTGTTTAAGCAAGTATTTATTACTATGCTCGTGTTAAAGTCCAGCTGGTACTTGTTGTGGAGTCGGGCAGTGGTAGGGATTATAATGGCACACGAGCCAAGTTCTTTGTAAGGCTTCTACCATTGGTTTCCCATTTTTAACCCCCTTCCTTGGGCCAAAGGTTGGACATTTTGGGTTATGAGTTGGTGTCATTTTCCCCCCGTTGTTGTTATTGTTGTTGTTATTGTTTGGTTCATGAACCCCACCCGTTTCAGCCCTTGGTGCTTCTCAGTTGATACCTCTCAGATGGTTATATTTGATTCGAGAACCTTGGCTCAGTATCCGCTTATGAGTGTTTATTCCTGCCTTATGTGTGGTCTGATGAGTTGGCTTTGCCTCTCATGTTATGTGCTAAATGAATGTTTATTGACATTGTTCAATTATGAGTATCATTTCAGCATGTAACGTAGTTGCATTTTAGTAGCTTATTGAGATTTATTCTCACCCTGTTCCTTGTTTATTTGTTTTCCTTAGATAAAGGCGAGCAAAGGGGATAGGTCATTTCACAAGGGAGGACGTCGGGTTGATAATCCATTATGGAAAGTGTGGTCTAAAGGTTACATTATATAAATGTATTACCTTTGGGGTAGTGTACTCGAGACTTTATCCGTGTATAACCTATTTTGTTAAAGTGTGTAAGCTTTCGTGCTAAGTACTTTCTTTTGTGAAAGTTGTTTGTAAAGTTTGTTTGAAAGTTAATTGAAGTCTTTGAACTTCGAGTGTGGATTTTGTTAAACTTTATGAAAGTATATTTTGAAAATTTTTCTAAAAGTGTTTTATGACGTCTTCCGTGCGTGTCCTGAACGTGGGGCTAAGTAGGACCACGGGTTGGGCCACGACATCATTATGTTTAGTCAATGCATCGGCAGAACTAGAGGATTGAGCAGGCACAAACTTGGTAAGTTTGAAGGTTCTAGTGTTGCCTTTCTTTCCATTCTGTTTACCTTTGGCAGTTACCTTTTTAGGTACTTGTCCATCGGCAGCAGAAGTGGTTAGACCGGCAGCACTTGCTCTGCTGATGTATTCACCAAGAATACCGTTATTGGCAGACTCAGTGTCAGCAACCTTAACATGACTTTATTTGTGCTTATCTTTCCTTTTGTTCTAGTTCTTAGGGTTCTTCATAGCCACAGCACTGTATACTGGCTTAGTATCCACATGCACTGAGTTAACAGAACTACATTCAACTTTCTCATCCTTTTTCCCGGTCGCGCAAGTTTCAGTAGAGCTACTGCTGCTGGAAACAAAACCTAACCCAGATTGGTCCTTATATGACATTTGGGTCGAAAGGATTGTTTCAACAGCAACTCTAGATTTTGTGTAAGAATCAATGATACTAGATAGATGATTATTTCTTAACACAAGATCTTCGATTTGAGCTATCAATACTGTTACTTGGCTTTTGAGATCCAGGTTTTCTTTTTTTAGAAGAACAGACTCAAGCTCATGTCCTTTGAGAACTTTAAGTTTAGACACATGCAAGTCATTCTCTGCAGAAATTCTATTTAAATCAGCAGCCATCACTTTATGAACGCTACTCAGCTTCTCATGATCTATAAAAAGTTCAGCCATTGTCTCTACCATTTTAGCTTTAGATATTTCAGGAAAAGGATTGGCTGAAATTTTAGGGGTAGAAGTAACGGGTTTAGGAGAGAAGTCAGGTAGGGAAGAGATGGGTTTAGATAGGATTTTGGCAATGCTTGGATGTTCAGTGAATGAGAACTTTCTAGTCATCGGTAAGGATTTTGGTTTGGTGGCAGTGAAGTGAGAAGAGTTACACTGCCCATAGAATGAGGTTCCCACTTGATGAACCTTGTATCCATTTGGGTTCTCTGCTTTGACACTAATTTCATTGAAGTGTGGTTGAGGTCTTCCAGCAGCTTCTTCTCTGACTGGAGTTCTTGGAGGAGATGGATCTCGGTAGACTGGAGTCGGCAATGATGATATATCGGCATCTTCCAAGTCTAGGGAAACAAAACTTACATCGGCATCTTCATCTTCATCGGCATCTTCGTCTGAGTCAGTTTCACAACAAACCGGCAAGGCCTTTTCTGTGCTTTCATCGGCAACAAAGCTTCGAGACTTAGGATGTCTCTTGTTGAATGACTTCCTCACACACTCATATTTTGGTTGAGGACATTTGGAAGCAAAGTGACCAGGTTTTCTGCAGTTAAAGCAGGCAAGATCACCTTTGTTGTTCTTTCCATCGGTAGCACTTGTAGAGGGTTTGTTATAGCTTGCTGGTTTTTGAAATGATGGTATGATTGACTTTTGTTGCTGGTAGCTTCCTTTCTGCATTCTTTTGAAGTCATTGAACCTTTTGTAGTTCCTAGCGAAGGCGGCAAATTCGTCTTCTTCCATAGGTTGTTCTGAGGTTGCTTCAGGCGCAAGTTTCAGTAGAGCTACTGCTGCTGGAAAGAAAACCTAACCCAGATTGGTCCTTATATGACATTTGGGTCGAAAGGATTGTTTCAACAGCAACTCTAGATTTTGTGTAAGAATCAATGATACTAGATAGATTATTATTTCTTAACACAAGATCTTCGATCTGAGCTATCAATACTGTTACTTGGCTTTTGAGATCCAGGTTTTCTTTTTTTAGAAGAACAGAATCAAGCTCATGTCCTTTGAGAACTTTAAGTTTAGACACATGCAAGTCATTCTCTGCAGAAATTCTATTTAAATCAGCAGCCATCACTTTATGAACGCTACTCAGCTTCTCATGATCTATAAAAAGTTCAGCCATTGTCTCTACCATTTTAGCTTTAGATATTTCAGGAAAAGGATCGGCTGAAATTTTAGGGGTAGAAGTAATGGGTTTAGGAGAGAAGTCAGGTAGGGAAGAGATGGGTTTAGATAGGATTTTGGCAATGCTTGGATGTTCAGTGAATGAGAACTTTCTAGTCATCGGTAAGGATTTTGGTTTGGTGGCAGTGAAGTGAGAAGAGTTACACTGCCCATAGAGTGAGGTTCCCACTTGATGAACCTTGTATCCATTTGGGTTCTCTGCTTTGACACTAATTTCATTGAAGTGTGGTTGAGGTCTTCCAGCAGCTTCTTCTCTGACTGGAGTTCTTGGAGGAGATGGATCTCGGTAGACTGGAGTCGGCAATGATGATATATCGGCATCTTCCAAGTCTAGGGCAACAAAACTTACATCGGCATCTTCATCTTCATCGGCATCTTCGTCGAGTCAGTTTCACAACAAACCGGCAAGGACTTTTCTGTGCTTTCATCGGCAACAAAGCTTCGAGACTTAGGATGTCTCTTGTTGAATGACTTCCTCACACACTCATATTTTGGTTGAGGACATTTGGAAGCAAAGTGACCAGGTTTTCTGCAGTTAAAGCAGGCAAGATCACCTTTGTTGTTCTTTCCATCGGTAGCACTTGTAGAGGGTTTGTTATAGCTTGCTGGTTTTTGAAATGATGGTATGATTGGCTTTTGTTGATGGTAGCTTCCTTTCTGCATTCTTTTGAAGTCATTGAACCTTTTGTAGTTCCTAGCGAAGGCGGCAAATTCGTCTTCTTCCATAGGTTGTTCTGAGGTTGCTTCAGGCACAAGTTTCAGTAGAGCTACTGCTGCTAGAAACAAAACCTAACCCAGATTGGTCCTTATATGACATTTGGGTTGAAAGGATTGTTTCAACAGCAACTCTAGATTTTGTGTAAGAATCAATGATACTAGATAGATGATTATTTCTTAACACAAGATCTTCGATCTGAGCTATCAATACTGTTACTTGGATTTTGAGATCCAGGTTTTCTTTCTTTAGAAGAACAGACTCAAGCTCATGTCCATTGAGAAATTTAAGTTTAGACACAAGCAAGTCATTCTCTGCAGAAATTCTATTTAAATCAGCAACCATCACTTTATGAACGCTACTCAGCTTCTCATGATCAATAAAAAGTTCATCCATTGTCTCTACCATTTCAGCTTTAGATATTTCAGGAAAAGGATCGGCTGAAATTTTAGAGGTAGAAGTAACGGGTTTAGGAGAGAAGTCAGGTAGGGAAGAGATGGGTTTAGATAGGCTTTTGGCAATTCTTGGATGTTCAGTGAATGAGAACTTTCTAGTCATCGGCAAGGATTTTGGTTTGGTGGCAGTGAAGTGAGAAGAGTTACACTGCCCATAGAGTGAGGTTCCCACTTGATGAACCTTGTATCCATTTGGGTTCTCTGCTTTGACACTAATTTCTTTGAAGTGTGGTTGAGGTCTTCCAGCAGCTTCTTCTCTGACTGGAGTTCTTGGAGGAGATGGATCTCGGTAGACTGGAGTCGGCAATGATGATATATCGGCATCTTCCAAGTCTAGGGCAACAAAACTTACATCGGCATCTTCATCTTCATCTTCATCGGCATCTTCGTCTGAGTCAGTTTCACACCAAACCGGCAAGGCCTTTTCTGTGCTTTCATCGGCAACAAATCTTCGAGACTTAGGATGTCTCTTGTTGAATGACTTCCTCACACACTCATATTTTGGTTGAGGACATTTGGAAGCAAAGTGACCAGGTTTTCTGCAGTTAAATCAGACAAGATCACCTTTGTTTTTCTTTCCATCGGTAGCACTTGTAGAGGGTTTGTTGTAGCTTGCTGGTTTTTGAAATGATGGTATGCTTGGCTTTTCTTGCTGGTAGCTTCCTTTCTGCATTCTTTTGAAGTCATTGAACCTTTTGTAGTTCCTAGCGAAGGCGGCAAATTCGTCTCCTTCCATAGGTTGTTCTGAGGTTGCTTCAGAGGTTTTGGAACTGCAGGGAGTTTGATGGGGATCTATAGGAAGGAATTTATTTGAAGGGAAGGATATCTGTGACTGAGCTGATAGAGACAAGTTTTTGAAATTTTTAAAGAGAACGTTAAGTTTTTGCAGTTCTCTCTCATACAGAAATAGACTAGACACAAGATTCTGAATAGAAATCTTGTTTAAGTCTCTCACTTCTCTAATAGCAGTGACCTTGGTATGATACTCATTTCCCAAAGAACTTAAAAAACGAATATTTAGGTCTTTCATAGTATAAACCTTACCTAATGAAGCATATAAATTACTTACCTCTCAAAATCTGTCGTAGGCATTTCTGAGTGACTCACAATCTTGTTTCTTAAAGTATTCAAACTCAGCAATGCAATCATAGAGTCTGTTGTCCTTCACCTGCTCATCACCTTCAAAGTATGCAAGGAGCTTGTTCCAGCATTCTTGAGCTGTGGAGCACAAGTCAATGAGTTTGTATTGCTTGTCATCCAAACCACAAGAGATAATGTGGCATGCTTTTCCATCTAGGGCAGCTGAAAGTTTGTCATCCTCAGTCCATTCCTCTCTTGGTTTTTCAACCAAAGTTTCTTCAATCTGAACATAGGTTTATTGTTCAGTGTCACGATCAGCATGTTGTATCAGCGGCGTGGAGGGAATAGGTCGGTAGGTGGTTGAGACCTTTAAAGGAATAATTGGACCACCTTCTATGACCTTCATCAACCGGTCATCGATTGAGTTCATATACTTTATCATACGAGATTTCCAGAGACCAAACTCGTTGACATTCAACAACGGGATGTGGTGATGTTGAATGACTGCATGATTTTTCCTGCCATGTTATCGGAAAACAAGCTTCGAAGCTTGGAAATTTCTTTCAAAATTCCAAGTTCTGATACCAATTGTTAGGCCCAATTGGTAGGAAAATAGGCTATAGGGGGGGGTGAATAGCCTAATTAAAACTTTATCAAAGAAACACTTTATAAATGCAAAGTTACTAATCAGTTTGCAAACTATTATCAGTAAGCGCAGCGGAGAAGATATGACTTAGTTTACCTCTCACAAAAACAGTATGAAAAGGTTTTGAGAGCTTGGTTTAACACAAAGTGATTTCACAAAGTTCAATGCAGTTTCAAGAGATTGGTAAATAGAAATGACAATGAATCAGTAAGAACAATTATGATTTACCGGTGATAGTGTTCCAACCGGCAAAGACAAAGTAAGCAACAGGGGACACAATGATTTGGAGAGGTTTACAGTGTAAATACTGATACGTCCTCTACCAAGTTTGGTCAGAACTTAGATTTGGGTTAAGAGCACTATTAGATATCTCTAGTCTATTACAAGCACGGCTTTGCCGGTTACAAAGACTAAACTCTAGACATCACTAATGGATCGTGATACAAATACTGACCAAGTGTTTTTTAGCGGCAAGTCCAAGAGAACTTATCTCAGTCAGGTGGGTGTGTGAATAACTTAAGCAACGTATTCCTTAGAATAATTTAGTTCGGGAATACTTACAATGTTTATGAGTTTGTGCACAAGTGTATGTCCTAATAAATGTTCTAATAATTATTCGGACAGAATGTTTGAGCTTCAATGAATGCTCTAAACAATTAACTTTCTTCAATACACTATTTTCACCAACCTTCTTCAATGCTCTAAGTCCTCTATTTATATGAGGAGTTAATGACTTGAGTCTTATGGAAGAAGGCTTCCAATTTGAATTTCCAGCTGGGTAGTTGAGGAGCATTAAATGCGGTATCTTTGGCATTAATGGAGAAGATATGTAGTACACACGTGCTTGGAAAAGTCTGATGGGTAAAGACCCCTTTGTCTCAACCGGTTTCCTGAAAAAAGCAAGTAGAGACAGAGTAGAGCTAAAAATATCTTGGTGTCAGACGGTGCAGTGATCATGACAGAGCAGATAAACTACTTTAGGATAAGACAGTACAAAAAGTACAAAGACAATCGGTAAAGTTGGCTTTAAGGTAGAACGATGAAACCTGACTACCAGTAAAGTCCAGACTGTCCTTGCTGATTGTCATGTCGTCGGCAACATGTTTTGTGAACTGAGTAGTAAGTTGATCGCCAACTTGGCTGCTGATCTGCTGATTTGATTACTGTTGTCCTCTAGCTAGTTTGCCATGTATTGAAGAGCTGTAAAAACATCTGTGCTGATCACTAGGAATCCTAAACATGTTAATTAAGAAATTGGGGGAACCTAAGTGATAACTATAATTGGTATTAAGCAATTCTATGTCCTAAACATATATTTGAACAACAATAATTCTAACTTCGTTTTATCTTTGAATCTTTGATTACGATCAAGTTTGGGAAACACAGTCTTGAGAACATAGGCTAGTCATCCAAACCTTGATCCAATCTTAGAACTCACAAGACTAAAACAAATAGGAAATTTAAACCACAAAATCCACCCCAAACCCTAGCCCTGCGCCCGCAGTAGAACCGAGGGTCCGGCCGGGTCACAGTCTAGGTCCGGTCGGACCTTCTGCGTAAAATTAAAAAATTTAAATTCAAATTTTGTCTCAAAATTGTTTTTTCCCGATTCAATTAGGATTTTGTGTTCTTGGTGATCAAATCACCATGATCATCAAAACCTTGAATAAACAATTTATTCATGAATCTCTAGATTATCAAAACTTTGATCCGATCAAAAATTGATAACCCAAACAATTTTAAATCCATCATAATTTTTATTGCAATTGAGTAGTGCGATTAATGTTACAAAAACAATAAACCACATAGAACGCATAGATCACATAAAGCATCATGAATCTAAATTCAAATAGCATGCCAACTGTCGCGACCCCGGACCCCGCGGGCCCCGGGACCGCGATCTGGACGTCGACTCTAAAACCAAAACTATGAAATACCAAGGTTAAAAATTCCATTCAATACCAAAAGGTGATAATCCAAAGTTTAATAAGAACCAATTACAACTATCATAAACTTCCACAAGTTTATGCTCAACAAAATACAACATATACACAAATCCTAATGACGTCAATGTTTGGTACAAATATCCCCAAAAGGTTACACATTGATATAATGTAAACCAACCTATACGACTTTCCCCAAAAGAACGGATCCACACTCGACGTCCTCTTTCTCGTGATCAGCGAGACTAATCCTTAGCACCTGGGGGGGGTTAAGGAAAAACAAAGATAAAAAGAAAGGGGGTGAGATAAATCTCAATAAGTTACTAATGCAACTGCATGACATGCTATGGTGCAATAAGCAATAAACGATGATTATTATCACATAGCACATAGCAATTATCATATAACAGATAGCAGCGGAAATAAACACATAACAAAGGATATAGCCAAGGTTTTCCAAACCGGAACATCCAAATAAAGGATCGCTGCGCAGCTTCAATAATCAACCAATCATCATCTTCATAATAGCATGAAAGCTGAAGAGAAACCCCGGTACCGGAACCAATAACCATAACAGTGTCACAAAGGACAAGGATCATGACACAAAGTCATACCCGCTAGCCAGATACATTCACAAAGGAACGCTGACTTATCCTTTCCAAGGCCAATCTGGAGAAGGGGTAAAGAAGGGGGCAAAACAATGGTCAACATTATAATGGACTTGGCTTTGCCATTATAATCTTTCCCATCGCCCAAACACACACAAAATACCAGCTGGACTTTCAAATAAATGCTAAGTAATAATAATTTAGCATGAATGAACAACTTAAGGTTCCAAAGTAGGGAACCATACCAAGAAGGCACCAAGAAAGTGAAATGAGCCAACAACACACAATTAAAGTGTTCCAACAATCTTAACAATGATAACACAATTCCCATATCACATTTGACCACAAAGGATCCAATTAATTCGAGCACTCTACCAAATTTACTTACTCATATCGAAGAGCTTAAGGAGAGCTTTAAAACGGTAATTTATACGCCTAAAACGGAGTTCGCATGAACCAAATACGACTCTCGAAAGATTGGACCAAAAAGGGGAATAAATTCATAACAGGGGAGGGGGTGCGCGCGCCTCCTAACTGAGGGATGCGCGCGCCTCCTGGATCAGTTGGAAAATCGAATTGGGAGAAGGAGAGGGTGCGCGCGCCTCGTAAGGGAGGGATGCGCGCGCCTCCAGGGGACAGAAGCATTTTTGATTAAGAGGGACATAAGGGTGTGCGTGCCTCCAAGGGAGGGATGCGCGCGCCTCCTTGCCCGGAAAGACAAATTCCGGCCAAAATTCTGGGTTTCCACCATTTTCAAACCAAAACTCAAACTAACCCAAATCTTTCACCATTTCACAAATGCTTGGAACCAAGGCTAGCAATATACACACCCATGAACCAAAACAACTTATAGACTTGTAATGGGGCTAAATAACACAATCTAGAAACCCAACACAAGAATCAAACCAAATTCCCCAAAAATATGAATAAAATGCCAATCACTCCCAAATCAACCCAAGATGAAATAAATGGCATTCATGACATCAAATAAACATGGAATAGCATTTCTAGCATAAAATAGGGGGAAAAGCAACTTACTTGCAAATTCTCAAAGTTGATGGATTTCGATTCTTTTTGGCTCTACGCGATCCTATCGACGATCTAAGCAAGGTTTACGTTTGAAGAAATGAGAGAAGATGAGAGGAAGAAGGAGTAAATGAAGAGAGAAGGAATGAAAGAAAACTTACCCTTTTCTACCTTGGAGAGAGAGATGCTGGGAGGAGAAGAATGGGGAGGGTGAGGGAGAAGGTGAGGGGAGTAGGGGAAATAAGGGAATTATTCAAAAACTTGCACTTAGGCCCCCTCCACTACACTACCCACAAGCACTACACTCCCTACTAACAATTAAGACCCAACACTTCCACACTAGCCCAAATAACTCGAATACAAAGCTAGGCATAAATAATTATAACACATAAGCTGCACACATAATTATTTAAATAAATAATAACTTAAATAAATAAATAAGCAAATAATTAAATAAAAATCATTTAATTACTAATAAAATAGAGCCTATATTTCGGGTCGTGACATTTACTCCCCCTTAAAGAAAATTCGACCCAAATTTTAACGAGACTTACCTTAAACAAAAAGCCACGGAAATTTCCTCTCGATCTCATCTCGGAGCTCCCACGTCGACTCCTCGATGTTATGATTCCTCCACAGAACTCGAACCAATGAAATACTTTTGCTCCTCAACTTTTGGACTTTAGAATCTAGAATCCGAACCGGTCGTTCCTCATAAGTCATATCGGGCTCAATATCCTCCGGTACACTCGGTAACACGTGAGACGAATCATGAACATACTTCCGAAGCATAGAAACGTGAAAGACGTTATGCAACCGGTCCAAAGATGATGGTAACGCGAGACGATACGCTAGTAGTCCAACCTTTCCCAAAACCTCAAACGGACCAATAAACCTCGGAGCCAATTTGCCTTTCTTCCCAAATCTATGAATACCCACCTTTGGAGACACTTTCAAGAATACCAAGTCACCAACCTGAAAACTAAGATCTCGCCTTCGGTTGTCTGCGTAGCTCTTATGTCGACTCTGGGCTGTCTTCAATCTATCCCGGATAACTTTAACTTTCTCAACTGAATCCCGAAGCAAATCAATACCCAAAACTTTCGCTTCACCAACCTCATCCCAACAAATAGGCGATCTACACTTCCTTCCATACAAGGCCTCATACGGTGCCATCTCGATACTAGCCTGATAACTGTTGTTGTAAGAGAACTCCACTAACGGTAGGTGCGAATCCCAAGAATCAGAAAAGTATATCGAACACGCTCGCAACATATCCTCCAAAATCTGAATAGTCCTCTCGGATTGACCGTCGGTCTGAGGATGAAAAGCTGTACTGAATCGCAAATCTGTACCCAAAGCTTCCTGAAACGCCTTCCAGAACCTAGAAGTAAACCTCGGGTCTCGATCTGACGATACTAACCGGAACCCCATGCAATCTCACGATCTCATCGATATAAAGGGTCGCAAGCTTCTCCATCGAATATCTGATATCAATAGGCAAGAAATGGGCACTCTTGGTCAGTCTATCCACTATTACCCAAACACTGTAATATTTCCTACGGGTACGAGGCAGTCCCGTAACGAAATCCATAGTCACATGCTCCCATTTCCACTCGGGAATCTCTAACGGCTGGAGCAATCCCGCGGGTCTCTGATGCTCGGCTTTGACCTGCTGACAAGTTAAACACTTCGAAACATACTCCGCTATTTCCCTCTTCATATTAATCCACCAAAATTGTTGCTTCAAATCCTGATACATCTTCGTACTACCCGGATGAATAGTATACCTCGATTTGTGACCCTCATCTAAAACTCTCTGTTTAATTCCATCAACATCCGGAACACACAATCTTCCACGGAAAGTTAAAACTCCCACCGGGCTAATAGAGAAATCCTCGAAGTTCTTTTCCTTCAATTTACCCATTATCTTCACTAACTCGGGATCTTCTTTCTGAGCCTCTTTTATCCTCTGAATTAGGGTCGGAGATACCCTAATATTCGCAAAAATAGCCCCATGTCTCGATTCACAAGGAGACCAATCTCGAACATCCTCAAGCATTTTCCATTCACGAACCATCATCGAAGCCACATAAGATTTTCTACTAATCGCATCGGCTACCACATTCGCCTTTCCCGGGTGATAAGAAATCGTGCAATCGTAATCCTTCAATAATTCCATCCATCGGCGCTGTCGGTTATTCAACTCTTTCTGGGAGAAAAGGTACTTCAAACTCTTGTGATCGGTAAAAATCTCGAACTTCGCTCCATAAAGATAGTGCTTCCACTTGTGCAACGCAAAGACAATAGCCGCTAACTCCATATCATGAGTCGGGTAATTCTGCTCACTAGGGGTCAACTTCCTCGAAGCATAAGCAATTACTTTCCCATTCTGCATCAACACACAACCCAAACCCTCTTTCGAAGCATCACTATAAATCACTAGGCCATCGCTCCCATTAGGCAAACTCAAGATCGGTGCTGTAGTTAACCTCTTCTTCAATTCCTCGAAAGTCTTGTCACATTTCTCGGTCCACACAAACGGAACATTCTTCCGGGTCAACTGAGTCATCGGAGTAGCAATCCTCGAAAACCCTTCAATAAACCTTCGGTAATAACCGGCTAAACCCAGAAAGCTACGAATCTCGATCACTGACTCGGGTCTCTTCCAATCCACTATAGCTTCAATCTTTGAAGGATCCACCGAAATACCATATTTCGAAATAACATGACCCAGAAACGACACCTTCTCGAGCCAAAATTCGCATTTACTGAACTTCGCAAATAATTTCTCCCTCGCAAGAACGGATAAAACTGTCCTTAAATGCTGCTCGTGCTCCTCTCGAGATTTCGAATAAACAAGAATGTCGTCGATGAAAACCACCACGAACGAATCAAGATAAGGATGGAAAATCCGGTTCATCAAATCCATAAACACGGCCGGCGTGTTCGTCAACCCAAACGGCATAACCAAGAACTCATAATGACCGTACCGAGTGCGAAAAGCAGTCTTCGGAATATCCTCCGATCGAACCTTCAACTGATGGTATCCACTCCTCAAATCTAGCTTGGAAAACACAACGGACCCTTGAAGCTGATCAAATAAATCATCAATATGCGGTAGAGGATACTTATTCTTCACCGTAACCTGATTCAACTTCCGGTAATCTATGCACAACCTCAAGGAACCGTCTTTCTTTCGCACAAACAAAACTGGTGCTCCCCACGGGGAAACACTAGGGCGGATAAACCCTCTATCAAGCAACTCTTGCAACTGGACCTTCAATTCTTTCAACTCTGCGGGAGCTAACCTATAAGGTGCTTTCGAAATCGGAGCCGTACCCGGCAAAAGATCTATACAAAACTCAATCTCACGATCGGGAGGCATATCATACTCGCTAGAGAAAACATCGGGAAATTCCCGGACTACCCGAACACTATCAAAACTAGGGGATTCTTTCCTAGTATCAAGAACACTAGCCAAATACCCCTCGCAACCACTATGCAATAATTTTCTCGCTTTCATAAAAGAAATTAAGCGAACCTTTCTACTCAGAGGACTAGCCTCAAACACAAATCTAGGCACATCGGGAATAGAAAAAGTAACAGTTTTCTCACGGCAATCAACAGAAGCATGAAACTTGCTCAACCAATCCATACCCAAAATGACATCAAAGTCTTGGATAGGAAGAACCACCAAATCCGCACAAAGGACTCGACCACAAATAACCACATCACAAGCACGAAAGACTCGATCAGACATCAAGCATTCTCCTATAGGGGTCGACACCTCTAGCACGTACGGTAAAGACTCGAATGCAGCATTTAACATGGAAGCAAATTGCACAGAAATGTATGAATGAGATGATCCTGGATCTACTAACGCTCGTGCGCTCACATTAGACACAGAAACAATACCTCCAATAACGGATGGATCATCGGTAGCTTGTTGTTGATTCATGGCATAAACCTTCCCTTGAACTTTGGGCTTCCCGGTAACATCCCTTTTCTGACCCTGATTAACACCAACTCCTGACCCGGATGCTTGACCTCGGTACCTCGTGCAGTCTCTCACAAAGTGCCCCATTTCACCACAATTGGTGCACTTGCCTTGCTTTTTCCAACACCTATCCTCCGCATGGCCTACCTTCTGACAAAAGATACAAGGGTTCCTCATTAGGCTCCCTTGGTTCCCGGAAGTGGTACCCGGGTTCCTTAGGATCGGTTGTCCTCAGGACTGAGATTGTCCCCCAAAGTTACCTCGGTTATCGGAACGGTGTTGTGGCTTGCTTTGCCCTCCCGGCTTGCTCGGGTTAGCTACCTCGGTCTTCCTTTTATGCTCCCCAATATCTTGCTCTATCAAATAGGCTCGGTCCACCGCATCTTGAAAAGTCACGATCCGTTGAGCAATAAGTTGAGTACGGATGGAGGTCTTCAATCCCCGAATAAATCTCATAGCCTTTTATTCCTCGGTCCTCACCAAATAGTCGCAATACCGGGCTAATTCTATGAACTTAGCCGGGTATTGTGCTATAGACAACACACCTTGCTCCAAGTTGAGTAGCTCGATCTCCTTTCGGTTTTGATCCACGACCGGAATGAAATGCTCCTTGAATTTGCGCACAAACAACTCCCACGCATACACCGTGCGAGTATCATCCCAAGTAGCTTTAATACCTTTCCACCAATGCTCGGCGGCTCCCACAAGTTTATAAGCCGCGAACCGGACCTTGTCCTCATCCGAACACCCAAACACATCGTAAATCTTCTCCATAGACTCAATCCACAACTCGGCTTTCCGAACATCGGGCTCCCCATTAAATTCAACCGGTTTAAGTTTCAGAAAATGCTCCAATCCATAGCGGGGTGGTGCTTGCTCTACCCTCGGACCTTGATCATGTATGGCTTTCATGGCCGCCTCGAACATGCCTTGAAACATGGCACGGGCTTCTTCCCTTGTATCATTCTGATTCTGTGCCCCACTAGCACCTCCTCTGTTTCTTCTTCCAGACATTGAGAACAATTACCTGCATAAAACATCAACCGTTAATCACTCCGCACACTACTACCCACCTAGGTCATACTAATCCACCTAGACTTATACTTAGAGCTAATGCCATAGCTCTGATACCAACTGTCGCGACCCCGGACCCCGCAGGCCCCGGGACCGCGATCTGGACGTCGACTCTAAAACCAAAACTATGAAATACCAAGGTTAAAAATTCCATTCAATACCAAAAGGTGATAATCCAAAGTTTAATAAGAACCAATTACAACTATCATAAACTTCCACAAGTTTATGCTCAACAAAATACAATATATACACAAATCCTAATGACGTCAATGTTTGGTACAAATATCCCCAAAAGGTTACACATTGATATAATGTAAACCAACCTATATGACTTTCCCCAAAAGAACGGATCCACACTCGACGTCCTCTTTCTCGTGATTAGCGAGACTAATCCTTAGCACCTGGGGGGGGGGGGGGGGTTAAGGAAAAACAAAGATAAAAAGAAAGGGGTGAGATAAATCTCAATAAGTTACTAATGCAACTACATGACATGCTATGGTGCAATAAGCAATAAACGATGATTATTATCACATAGCACATAGCAATTATCATATAACAGATAGCAGCGGAAATAAACACATAACAAAGGATATAGCCAAGGTTTTCCAAACCGAAACATCCAAATAAAGGATCGCTGCACAGCTTCAATAATCAACCAATAATCATCTTCATAATAGCATGAAAGCCGAAGAGAAACCCCGGTACCGGAACCAATAACCATAACAGTGTCACAAAGGACAAGGATCATGACACAAAGTCATACCCGCTAGCCAGATACATTCACAAAGGAACGCTGACTTATCCTTTCCAAGGCCAATCTGGAGAAGGGGTAAAGAAGGGGGCAAAACAATGGTCAACATTATAATGGACTTGGCTTTGCCATTATAATCTTTCCCATCGCCCAAACACACACAAAATACCAGCTGGACTTTCAAATAAATGCTAAGTAATAATAATTTAGCATGAATGAACAACTTATGGTTCCAAAGTAGGGAACCATACCAAGAAGGCACCAAGAAAGTGAAATGAGCCAACAACACACAATTAAAGTGTTCCAACAATCTTAACAATGATAACACAATTCCCATATCACATTTGACCACAAAGGATCCAATTAATTCGAGCACTCTACCAAATTTACTTACGCATATCGAAGAGCTTATGGAGAGCTTTAAAACGGTAATTTATACGCCTAAAACGGAGTTCGCATGAACCAAATACGACTCTCGAAAGATTGGACCAAAAAGGGGAATAAATTCATAACAGGGGAGGGGGTGCGCGCGCCTCCTAAGGGAGGGATGCGCGCGCCTCCTGGATCAGTTGGAAAATCGAATTGGGAGAAGGAGAGGGTGCGCGCGCCTCCTAAGGGAGGGATGCGCGCGCCTCCAGGGGACAGAAGCATTTTTGATTAAGAGGGACATAAGGGTGCGCGCGCCTCCAAGGGAGGGATGCGCGCGCCTCCTTGCCCGGAAAGACAAATTCCGGCCAAAATTCTGGGTTTCCACCATTTTCAAACCAAAACTCAAACTAACCCAAATCTTTCACCATTTCACAAATGCTTGGAACCAAGGCTAGCAATATACACACCCATGAACCAAAACAACTTATAGACTTGTAATGGGGCTAAATAACACAATCTAGAAACCCAACACAAGAATCAAACCAAATTCCCCAAAAATATGAATAAAATGCCAATCACTCCCAAATCAACCCAAGATGAAATAAATGGCATTCATGACATCAAATAAACATGGAATAGCATTTCTAGCATAAAATAGGGGGAAAAGCAACTTACTTGCAAATTCTCAAAGTTGATGGATTTCGATTCTTTTTGGCTCTACGCGATCCTATCGACGATCTAAGCAAGGTTTACGTTTGAAGAAATGAGAGAAGATGAGAGGAAGAAGGAGTAAATGAAGAGAGAAGGAATGAAAGAAAACTTACCCTTTTCTACCTTGGAGAGAGAGATGCTGGGAGGAGAAGAATGGGGAGGGTGAGGGAGAAGGTGAGGGGAGTAGGGGAAATAAGGGAATTATTCAAAAACTTGCACTTAGGCCCCCTCCACTACACTACCCACAAGCACTACACTCCCTACTAACAATTAAGACCCAACACTTCCACACTAGCCCAAATAACTCGAATACAAAGCTAGGCATAAATAATTATAACACATAAGCTGCACACATAATTATTTAAATAAATAATAACTTAAATAAATAAATAAGCAAATAATTAAATAAAAATTATTTAATTACTAATAAAATAGAGCCTATATTTCGGGTCGTGACACCAACACATATAATCCAATTATACTATTAACATGTTATTATTAAAATAATCATGATTAACGGGGCTCTAATACCACTGTTGGGTTTTGAGCAATCATGCACAGCGGAATAAAACCCAAAAGCCTAGATCCATTCAAGATGATTATCTTAATAAAAGGTTGAATTTAGAAGACTAACCGTGATGGAGCTTTAAAATTTTCTTGATCTTTAATCTTGGTTCTTCGCGCTTCTTCGAATCACGAACGTAGGAACACGAACAGAAAGATGATTAAGCAATCGCACTCTATATATATCCACACGCGAACGAATATTAAGAACTCTTTATTAATCTTGACTGCTAGATCAAAAAGGGGCTATATGAATTTATGAATTATTGATCTTGATTCTCAATCTTGATCAATAAAATCTTTTCTCCAAACAACTAGATTAATTCATGTCAATGGCTGGTGAAAAGATATTTATATAGGTCTAAGTCATTAAACCTTAAGGACTTTGGAAACCTAAATCCCGTCACTTAATTATGCTGCAAGATTTCTGGCCAGACGGCATTGGCACGGTCGTGCCCTAAAAGCGGCACGGTCGTGCTAATCCGTGCGCACCTGCCATCCCGGCTGAGCATTATTGGCACGGTTGAGCTTTATATTTGGCACGGCCGTGCCAGTCACGGTCGAGTATTATACTTGGCACGGTCGTGCCATATGAGCCGCCAGTCACTTGCCTTGGTCGATTAATGGCACAGTCGTGCCCTATAAACAGCACGGTCTTGCCAGACCAAAATCTGCCATTTTGCCATTTTTTAACAATTCCTTATATTGTGTGTGACCCCATAGGATTATATCAAGTTGTCAATGAGTCCAAACACATTTTGACTCATGAATCATGAGCAGACCCTAGCAGGCCATCATGACTACCCAAATGATACAACTTTATCACAGTTTGTTAATCCTTCAAAGAACATATACACAATCCTTTTGTCCACGATGTCATTGAGCGTAAGCCATGGTCAATGGTCAACTTACAATGCCCAATACTTTCCTCGATCCCAAATAGTTTGATAACACAAATGATATCGATCAGATCAATTTATTTGAGCACGGCCATGCATTTCATGAACACTATTCATCGAGGGGCCGAAGCCTGACATCTCTCATAATGAGGGACAAATTCCATCTTGACTTATTACACTTCCCTACATAGCTTCGATCATGCCAATCATATCCTTTATAATCACTTGGTTAAGAGTAACGTTTGAATATGTCAAACATGATCTCCATTATGTGGAAGATCGTAATAATCTCAGGTACGAGGATTCTAATGATATAACTATTAGAGGTTTAATTATGACATTATGACCATGACATAAACGTCATCTTTGGGTCATGTCCAGTATGTGTTCCCTAACACATACCCATAAGTTTAACTTGTATCCTATACACATGATCATTATATGATCATCGAATTAAACTTACACTAGTTCTTCATAAGTACTAGGGACAGAGATTATTATAACAAACCATGAAACAATAAATAATAATACAAAACATCTCTTTATATATAAATGAAAAGTGATAACAATCATTGTCAAACAATGTGCAAAATAACATGCTTAGGGCATACACACCAACAGATTGGAGGCATATGGCTTGCCAGCCGCCGTATGGCTCCTTTCCAATTTTCCAGAAAGTTGTTCTGTTTCTGGTGTTCAGATTGTTCTGTAAATTATTTACATAATTCGAATCTGGAAAATAGAGACTGGTTTTAGACGGCTGGTTTTCGAAACCATGTTTCCTGAAACAGTTTTCTGTCAAGAATTCTGAATAACTGCAGAAATCAGAATTCTAAAGAGTTTAGAATTGCTGTAATCTATGAGATTAAGAGACAATGAAAGGGTCTTAAAACAAGTGATCGATCTATACGGGAATGTGGATGCCTTTTGGCTTAGTTTCGACCGTATAGAGAAATTGCTTGGTTTCTTGATCTTAGTACGGGAATGTGGATACCTTTTGGCTTAGTTTCAACAGTACGTTTTGTGCTCTCAATTTCAAGATGCTTTGCGGATGGTTTGGACAATAATGATTTTGATCCGTTTCAGATGGCTGGTTTTGGAAACCGTGTTTCCTGAAACAGATTCAAGTTTAGAAATCAAAACATTGAGCTCAGAATCTTAAAGGAGTTTAAGATTGGCGTGATCTCAAAGTTTCAGACTTTAATCCTATAACTAGCGCAACTAAATCACATAAAACTAATTCGGTGAATTGAATAACTTTTATGTGTTGTTTGAACCTTCTTAAAATTTTAAGTTCTATGCCATCCACGATTAAACACTTGTCAAGTACTTTGATCGTTTTAATGTGGTTTATTCGCCAAAGTGAGGCACATCATTCTATCTTTTGAGAAGCAAGATGAGACAAAGGTTGTCTATACGTTTAAAGTGGTTGAACTTAATTAGGCTATCAAAACAGTTTTGGGCCTAAGGCATAAGATGAGAATAAAACATGCTTCTGACACATGATGTCTAATGAATCTCATAAAAAGGATCTAAGAGTCATAAATGATATGATTGATAAGGAGTTATCTACCTAAATAGCTTGATTTTGTGGTTTATGCCAAAGCAGACTCACAAATCAAGTAAAATTTGGATCTTAGCCCATTTAAATTATAGTATGCATGATTGCTAATGAAGGTTATATAATTTAGTGGGAGTATTTGTGAAATATTGTTAATAATATCTTTAATAAAGTTGGTACTTATGTATGAGTACATGTTTGCATATGTGTGTAGATAATGGTGTTAAACAATAATCAAACCCCGTCATTGCGATCTGTACTTGAATTAAAAGAGAATGCTTCAAAACTCCTTGATTTGATCATGAGCTTAAGAATTGTTCTTAAGCAAGAATTGGAGTTATGTATTATGGATAATCCTAAGTCAAGAGAAGCCACTATCAATGTCCTTGGGACACTCAAAGACATACATAAGAAACATGTATATGATTCTTTATATGTATCTTGTATTAAGCTTGCTGCTATGTGTTCAATACTTGAGAAGTATCAAGAACACATAAATGCTTATGTGATAAGTAATCTCTTAAAGGAAAGGTTCCTTATGCAATCCTGGCAAAGAAGTTTTGAGACGAAGATAGGATTCAAATATTTAGATAAGACAAGAGTTGTCAAGTCTAAGGCAGAGGATGTAACTAAGAATAAAACTCCAAAAGGTACAATTTTTCACCATGGCAATATGATTGACCATTGGGATGAAAATTGTAATTTATGTGAAGAAGATCAAAAGGAAGTAAAGGATGTTGAGACTATTACTTCGGAGATTTTTGTTATAGAAATTAATATCTCTACTCCTAGATCTTGGGTATTTGATACCGGATGTGGATCCCACATTTGTACAAGTGTGCAAGGACTTAAGAATAAGAGACAACTCGGTAAAGGTGAAATTGACCTACGTGTGGGTAATGGAGCAAGAGTTGCTGCATTAGCCGTAGGGACTTATGAAGTTATTTTACCCACTGGACGAATACTTGTTCCGAACAATTTCTATTATGTCCAAAGTCTGAGTAAAAATATTATTTCAGTTTCTTCGTTAGATAATGAAGGATATTCTTTTCTTGTTAAGAACAGGAAGTGTGCAGTCTATTATAATGATATGCTCTATTGTATTGCAGATTCATATAATGAACTTTATATCCTAAATCCTGAAGAACAAAATAATAAGGAAATCTATAACATAAATAAAAGATCCAAACCTAATGGTGAAAACCTTACATATTTGTGGCATTGCCGTCTTGGTCATATAAATGAGAAGCGTATCTCAAAACTCCATGGGGACGGACTTTTAGATTCACATGATTTTGAATCATATGAAACTTGTGAGTCATGTTTAATTGGAAAGATGACAAAAACACCTTTTACTAAGAGTAGTGAAAGGGCTAGTGACTTATTGGGACTTATGCATACTGATGTATGCGGACCATTAAGTACCAGTGCTAGGGGCGGATATCAATACTTCATAACATTCACTGATGATTTTTGTAGATACGGTTATGTCTACTTAATGAAACACAAAAGTGAATCATTTGAGATATTTAGAATATTTCAAAATGAAGTACATATGAGATATGGAGTGGAAAGAAACCTTGTCTTTCTTTCATGAGGATTTAGGGTTGTGAGGCATTTGTCAAGAGACTTGTCTCTGAGAAACTTTCACACAAATCCGATAAATGTATTTTTGTGGGATATCCTAAGGAAACTAAAGGATATTACTTTTACAACCGGACAGACAACAAAGTGTTTGTTGCTAGAACTGGTACCTTTCTAGAGAAACAGTTTCTCTCCAAAGGAATCAGTGGGAGTAAAATTAATCTCGAAGAAATTCGAGAACCCGAAAATAACATAGAACCGATGGAAGAATCTGAACAAGTTACACAAGGAGTTTTGGAACCTGTTCAAGATACTCAACTTCGTCGCAAATCTAGTAGGTTACGATCCAAACCTGAGAGATATGGATTTCTCGTAACGGATAGTAATGAAGTAGAAATCATTGAGAATGATGAACCTACTTCCTACCAAGAAGCGATGTCCGCTCCTGATTCAGATAAATGGCTTGGAGCCATGGAATTTAAAATCCAATCCATGTATGATAATCAAGTTTGAAACTTGATAGATGCACCTGAAGGTGTAAAAACCATAAGATACAAATGGGTGTTCAAAAAGAAAACTGACATGGATGGAAAGGTGCATACTTATAAAGCTAGACTTATAGCGAAAGGCTATAGGAAGATTCATGGTATTGACTATGATGAAATCTTTTTGCCTGTAGCAATGATCAAGTCTATAAGGATTTTAATTTCCATAGCCACATATTTTGACTATGAGATATGGAAAATGGATGTCAAAACAACGTTCCTTAACGGGAACTTACTTGAGGATGTATATATGACACAACCTGAAGGTATTGTAAATCCAGAAAATTCTAATAAAGTATGCAAGTTACAGGGATCCATCTATGGATTGAAGCAAGCCTCTAGGAGTTGGAATCTTCGATTTGATGAATCGGTCAAAGAGTTTGGCATCATCAAGAACGAAGATGAACCGTGTGTATACAAGAAATTAGTGGGAGCGTAGTATTATTTCTAATACTATATGTTGATGACATATTTCTTATGGGAAATGACATTCCTGCACATCAGTCTATAAAGTCTTGGTTAGGAAAGTGTTTCTCAATGAAAGATATGGGAGAAGCTGCTTACATCATTGGCATAAAGATCTATCGTGATAGATCTAGAAAATTGATTGGTTTAAGTCAAAGTACATGCATTGATAAGGTTCTTAGAAGATTCCGTATGGAAAACTCTAAGAGAGGTAGCCTTCCAGTGTTACATGGTAAAACTCTAAGCAAGACTCAGTATCCTCAGACAACTGATGAGCGAGAGTGCATGAATGGTATCCCATATGCTTCTGCAATAGGATCCATTATGTATGCCATGATATGTACTAGACCTGATGTCTCTTATGCTTTGAACATGACGAGTAGATACCAATCGGATCCTGGTGAGAGTCACTGGATAGTTGTCAAAGCGATTCTTAAGTACTTGAGAAGGACTAAAGACTCGTTTTTGGTATATGGAGGTTTGGAAGATGATCTTGTTGTAAGGGGTTGCACAGATGCAAGCTTCCAAACTGACAAGGATGATTATAGATCCAATATGGTTTTGTGTTTATGCTAAATGGTGGTGCTGTAAGATCGATGAGTTCTAAGCAGAGTACCATTGTTGATTCTACAACTGAAGCTGAGTATATTGCTGCATCCGATGCTTCTAAAGAGGTAGTTTAGATTAAGAAGTTCATTGGTGAACTAGAGGTGGTTCCTAGCATTGCTAATCCAATAGACCTTTATTGTGATAATAATGGTGCTATTGCTCAAGCAAAGGAACTTAGATCGCATCAAAAATCCAAGCACATACTTAGGCGTTTTCATATCATTCGAGAGATCGTTGATAGAGGAGACATGAATATATGCAGAGTACCAACTGATGATAACATTGCCGACCCATTAACAAAGGGTCTTTCGCAAGCGAAGCATGATGGTCATGTTAGGTCTATGGGTATTCGATACATTAATTAGGCCTAGTACAAGTGGGAGATTATTGGTGTTGTATGCTTTAGGCACGTTATTTGAAAGATTAATGTTATCACTTGCTTTATGCTTTAATAAAGATATTGAATGTTTGATTACTATATCTTTGCATGTCTATTATAATAATGCCCGTCCCTAGTAATTATGAATTACTAGTATAAGTTTAATGGATAATCATATGATGATTATGTGTATGAGATACAATTAGACTTATGGGTATTTGTTGGAGAACAAATATTGGACTGACCCCTATGAGATTTATGTCATGGTCACAATGTCATAATTAAGTCTCATATAGTTATATCACTTGAATCTTTAGACCTGAGGTTATTACAGTCTTCTACTTGATGAACATTATGTTTGACGTATTCAAACGTTACCTTTAAATGGGTAGCTATAAAGGATATGATTGGCATGATCGGAATCATGTAGGGAAAGGTAATAAACCAAGATGGGATTTGTTCCTCTTGAAGAGAGATGTCAAGCTTGGGCCCCTCAATCAATAGTATTGATGAAATGCTCGGCCGCGCTCAAATGAATTAATTGGATCAATATCACTTGTGTTATCAATATATTCGGGATCGAGAAAGCATTGAACAAGTAAGTTGACCATTGACCATGGCTTACGTTCAATAGACATCGTGTAATAAAGAGATTGTGATATGTTCTATTTAGGAAACTTTGGATTTCAAAGTTATACTAATTGGGCAGTCATAATGGCTTTCTAGAGTCTGCTTATGACTTACGAGGTTTGAATGGTTCAGACTCGTTGCCAACTTAGTATAATCCTATTGGGTCACACACGCAGAACGGATAATTAAAATGAGCGAAAAATGAGGAAACTGAGGGAAGTAACCGTACAGATGATTAGGCCTCGTACGGCTCCATAGCTGCCGTACGGCTGCCCCCCTCCCCACAATGCAGTTTATTTTAAGTCTCTTCTTGTTAGACAAGAAGACCTAAGTCCTAAAGTTTTTTGGACACCCCTTGTATTTAATGTGGACTGGCGGGAATTGTTCCCATAACATTGATTTTATCAATTCCAAACTTTTTCTTGGAGAAAGAAAATACACATTATATTCTTAGGTTATTGTGATTGATAATTCCTAATCATCAAGTCAAAATAATTATTGGGAGCTTTGAAGAATCGTTCTTCAACATCGCTTTTCAAACCGAATGCCTAGCAGTCATGTTTAAGAAGGCGTTCTTGAAATCTGTTCGTTGTGTAGATCACCGGTAGAGGGCGTTTCTCTTAACGTCTAATCCAAGTTTTATCTCGATCTACTTCATATTCATATTATGAATTATTGTTCATAGCGGATCTAGGCTATTGGGTTTTATACATGTCTTTCTTCCGCTGCGCATGATTGCACGAAACCCAACACTATGTTCATGTTTTGGAAAACCGCACAGAAGCACGCGCCTCTGGCTTGCAAGATGGGAAGCGCGCGTATTGCGCCCAATAGATGAGAGGCGCCCGCTTCTGGGTAGAACCTATTAGACATTTGGACTCAGGGGATTGCGCTGGTCCTGAATATGTTTTTGAACCCCTGCAGAAGTGATTAGCACAGAAAAGGAAGAATAGGAAGAACACATGGGAAGCGGGCGATTCTGGTCACTGATGTGAGACTCGCACGCCTTAGGCCAAAAAGGCTCGAGGCACATGCTTCCCACCATCAGAAACCAGAATGCCCATAATGCAATGTAGAGTATGAATAGAACGCAAGTTTCACCCTCAAATGTCCCCAGCCGAGTCGCCACTGTAGATGCCCCGGCGTGAGCAGGGCGATCCCGCCTTGCTTTTTAGATGTGTTTGTGTTTCTTTAGAGTCGCCACCTATGTTTTAGAGGAACATAAGAAAAACCTAATAATGTCCTATGTTTTGTTTATGAAAACCAGATATTCGTGTATTTGAGGTTCGGAGGTTAGGTTACAGAATGGGAAGTACTTAAACACCCATTCCGCCCAACTAAATTTGGTCTTTCTTGTTCATAGTCTACATGATAATATGTGTTCTTCCTATGCTTTGAAAATGAGTTTAAAAAAAGGTTTTAAAAGGGGGGTTTGAATACGGGGAGATAACTCCTTGGCCAACCTCAATGTAGTGAAGTGGCCTTTGGTGTCATGTCCTAAAATGGTTTGGGTTGATTGCACACTTTGATAAAAATAAAAGAAACAGAGATGAGATAAATAGAGAGAAAAGAGAAAAGTAAGAAAGAATACCTAAACTTCAAGTACTTCAAGAGCTTCTTTGGAGAAATGCTTGAAAATGCCTAGAGAGTTTTTGGTATAGTTTTCTTGTGTTAAAAAAGCACTTTTTTTGAAATCGTGCATAAAGGGATTTTTATAGGTAAAAAAAAGATGTTTTTGGTGCCAAAACAGAGTCACGAAGAGGGAATTCCCGGGCAAAATCATGTAAATTGAGCAAGAGAAGGATTCTTGGAGAGAATCTGTAACTGACGCCCAGAAGCGCGTGCCTCCGGCCTTTAGGACGGAAGGTGCATGCGTCTGACCTCAAAGGGCAGAGGCGCCCGACTCTGAAATGGTAATTTTGACAAAATGGACTGGAATGTTAGAATTGTTATTCAGTTTAGTCCCTGGGCTTAACAGCGCTAGTAAGGAACTTAACGGAAGTAACAGAAACTAACAAAAAACACTTGAAACAAGTAGAAACACAAAATCAAATGTGCAATCGGTGTGAGCAGTCCAAGGCGGGGTGTCTACAGTCACACACGCAGTACGGATCAAATAAGGCATGGAAAACGAGGTAAAACTGGATCCTACTGTGAATACCCCTTTCCGAATGCGGGCGACGCACGGAAAGTCTTTCTTTTATTTATCTTTATTTTATCTTTTCTATGGGATTAGGATATTCAAGTTGGCATTTAACCTTATTAAGAGTCGCCGCGTTGTTTATATCGAGCTAAAACATTGAGAATAGCTAATAGAGAGGGTTCGGGGGTCAAGATATGACAAGAGAAGAATATCAAGTTATCACTCCTATCGCCCAATGAATCGGAATTTCTATCATGATGAATCTGTTAGTAGTATGTTAGTGATTGAGACCGGATCTGAAGATTGCCTACGTTCCTCTTGTGATGAGAAGCTCAGGTCGACGTAGTTCGCACATAATCGGAATAGAGAGAAGAATAGGGATCATGCATAGTGAAGGGGGAGGATAAAGAATCATACAAGATGATCACATCCTAGAATAGTGATTATACCATTGATAAGATCAATGTGTAGTCATCATAATCATCATGGGAGAGTTATTGATCATGGGAGTAATTACCTAAAATTTAGGGTTTAGAAGTAGTTCCTAGATCTCATGGATCATCATTGGCTATGCATATGAATAGGGATTAAAACATTAGATTTAACATGTTACACGTGGTAAGTAGCAAATCTAGCATAATAATAAGAACATCATGAACATATATGAAGTAAACACATAAGCATGAAGATCGCTACCCTAGTAATAGAGCATTTTATGAATTCTAGTAAGAACATGAAGAACACGTTATGAATCATATGAATATCGGTGTATAAACATAATGAAACTATCATAAATTAGATCTAAACTTAGAAAACATGTAGAATTCTCACCAATCTTGACAAGAACGAAGTCGAATCTCTAGCGCGGATTCACCGGACCTTCGGGATTGCTAGAAAGGCTTAGAGAGAGAGTTCTATCTACAGACTACAGAACTCGAGGGAGAGAATTGTGTGTCGAAATTATGAACTGAGGTTACCTATTTATAGGGTTTCTGACCTGGAGGAAGTGGCCGCCCGGCCCAACCTAGACTGGCCGGCCGGCCAAACCAAGTATTTGGCTCGGTTTCCAATTCTCTGATCAGCTTGGACTCTGGAGATAACATCTATCTTTGCAGCTCATCCGATCAGGTCGTCAATATCTTCTTATCTAGGCTTTTCGGGAAATCCTGGATAAGTCTTGCGCAGTTCGTAAATACCTGGGAGGTCCCCGTGAGTTCTAGAATGCCTAATAACTCATTTTCAGGCTGGGTACTAACAGTAGCCCCTCGGCGACGCTTCTTGCAAGGCATGGATGGTCGTCGATTAAGAAAAGGAACCGATCTGAAACATGAGTTCCAAATCTAGAGAGGAGTGAGAAAGAAGGTGACCAGGTTGGTCGAGTGGCTGAACCTTTCTCAGGCTACCTACGTATCCAAATGGAATCAAGCCAATCGTAGTTCGAGAATATAAGGGAGAAGAAACGAGACATCGTATTTTCGCTGGGGATAGGGAAACATTCGTTAAGCAATAAAGTCACGTGGACCGTACTGGGGAGAAAAGAAAAAGAAACGAAACATCGTTGAGCAATAAAGTCGTTGCAGATGGACTTTACAGAAACGAAACACCGTAGAACAATAAAGTCGTTGCAGATGGACTTTATTGGGGAAAGAGGTGAAAAAGGAAGAAACCAAAAAGAAATGAAACATCGTAGAGCAATAAAGTCGTTACAGATGGACTTTACAGAGACGAATCATCGTAGAACAATAAAGTCATTGCAGATGGCCTTTATTGGGGAAAAAGGTGAAAAAGGAAGAAACCAAAAAGAAATGAAACATCGTATGTTGGGTATGCCCACTTATATCTCAGTTTCAATGTAATAGGATTGATTAGATTTGATTGATCCATCACCTAAGTTTTATTTCATGGACTTAAGACCCGCATGTAAGAAGTATTTATACTTCATTTTTTAGGTAGTCCATTGTAATAGAATAGGCTTAGGAATAGGGCAAGAAGATCAATATTGAAGAAAATCACTCCGTTAGTTTGAGCTACGCGCCTATGCGCTCCATTCAACGCGCCATGCGCCCCCTTCACCTTTGCGCCATGCGCCTATCCAGCGCGCACGCGCAAAAGGTGATGCGCCTAGCTATGCTACGCGCCCCATTGGCTCATGCGCGCCTCTTAGCTCAACACGCCTCAAAGAAGTGTTTTTAACACTCAGTGATTTAACAAAGATTCAAAGACTTGAAGAGATTCAAACTTTGCCAATGATCCAACGGTGAGAAAATGACACGTATGAGCCCGCATCTAAGGACACCTGTCCATAACGGTCATATTTGTGTTATGTGTCTAACGGCTATAAAAGGACACGTGCTCCACTCAATGAGCGACAGCACATCCGTCCTTTCTCTGACTCACCAAGGATTTCCAACGGCTAGTTTTTGGGGCTCTACTATAAATACCTCATAACTTCAACCATTTGAAGTTGCTAAGCATTTCACGAATTTCTCTCTCAAGCATTTGTTGAAGATTTGAAGATTGCCTTTGATTTACCAGAATTCTCAAGAACGTCTTCATAACTTCATCCTTAGCCCAGATCCTCAAGCAAAAACACTTTAGTTTTCTTGTGCTCTCAATCTCAAAGATCTAAAGAGCCTTGAATCTAAAATCAGACACGCACCTCTTTAAGTTTGATCACTTAGATCTTTCTTTTAGAGATACACCGGTTATTGTCTAGGATTTGTTCTTTCATAGAAATAGATCTTGAGTTAGTGTATAAGCTCAAAACGATTGTAATTTGTAACACTCTCACATTATATAAGATATCCATTAGAAATCCAAGACTAACCATCTTGGTAGAGGACGTAGATCATATTCCCGATCGAACCTCTCCAAATAGCGCGTACTTACTATCTTGCTATTTCCTTTCAAGTTCATATCATATCTAACTATTTGTTTGTTTATTCATTGTAGATTGATTGATTGAACTGTGTTGTTTTTGTTATATCATTTGCCTTAGTTTCTTATTTCACCCACTTTGAGCCAAAATACTTAGAGTGTGTGTGCGCCCCCTTTATCATACTTTGCGCCTATTTACATTACTAAATTCCTCTGTGCATTTCACTAACTCACTTAGGCGCATATCATAACGCTTACTTGATAAAGTGCGCATTTGCAATTGAGTTTATCAAGGGTACGAAAAGAATTTTAAAACAGCTATTCACCCCCCCCCCTCTAGCTATTTTTCATACCCTTGTTTTCCTTTGGGACCAACAAGTGGTATCAGAGCTAACACCTTTATAAAACACTTTTGTTTTTCAAGTTTAACAGCTTGGGTGCCGATTCTAAATGGCAAACTCAAAATCTTCGGCAACTGCTAACTACACACATGTTCCAGTCTTTGATGAAGATCACTTTGACGTGTGGAAATTTAGCATCTTAACTCATCTCACTTCAATCAATGAAAGACTTCATGACACCGTGGTTTATGGACCTTACATCCCTATGAAAGCGAATCCAAATCCGCGCACCAATGCTGCTCAACCAACCATCAAGAAACCAAGGGAAGAATGGACTGAGGAAGAAACTAGAAGAGTTGAAAATGATGGCAAAGCAAGAAAAATTTTCCTAAGCACCCTAAGCACGGCTATGAAACAACAAGTCATGCATTGTGCTACTGCTAATGAGCTATGGGACACCAATAAAGAGCATATAGAAGGAGATACCGTTTGCAAGGAGAACAAGAGATACGAAGTACAAAAGAGATTCAACAATTTCTCTCAACTCCCCGGAGAAACCTTAAGACAAACTTTTGAACGCTTTTGTGAAATTATCAATCTATGTATTTCAATTGGCATGAAGTTTTCAAACAAAGATTTGAATGTCAATTTTCTCCAAGCTTTTGGATCAAGATAACTACATAAATCTAGCACTCTTGAAGATGCTGGAACTTTGGATGATTGGACTTTAAGGAACCTTTATGCTAATCTTAAAGTTTATGAGCTTAAACTCCAACGAATCAGTGAAACTGAAGGAAAGTCAAAATCCATAGCAATGGTGGCACATAGAGAAGAAGCGCATGCGCCTGCGCCAGTTCAAGAAGAGAAAAGTTCCCATCCGAAAATTTGTACCTCTGAGCTATTAGACATGGATGATGAAGACTTCGCTTTATTTGTGAAGAAATTTCAAAAGTTCAGAAAATTCTCAAGACCCAGCTCAACCAGCAAATATCAAGGATCTACCAGCAAAGCTCCTACAAAGTTCATAAGGAGCAATGATTCTAAAAGAAAAGAAAACATTGTTTGTTTTAATTGCAGGAAACCCGAACACTTTGCATCGAGCTGCCCAATTCCCAAGTTCGAGTATATGCAAAAGAAGAGCAGCCATACTCCTAAATTCACTCCCAAGTTCACTCGTCATAAGGGAATGGTTATTGAAGAAGAAGCACCAGCAAATGAACACAACACGTGGATTGAAACAGACTCCGATGAGAGCGATGAAGACTCCGATGATGGACTCGTTTTTTTTGTTGCAAAAGATGAAGATGATGTTGAAATTAATGACTATGACTCCGATGACTTTTCAAAGGATGTTCCCGATATGAAAAACTTGAACAAACCAATCAAGAAATCTGCTAGTCACTCTGTGGCGAAAAAGAAGAAAGGACCAACCATCAGTGAGCTAATTGAACAAGGATGTCTTACTCCGGCTCAAAGCGATGGTGGATTATTGTTTGCCCGATGTGATCTAAGTGCAAGGAACAAGCTAAGAAAGGGAACTTACATCAGACCACAAGTTGAACCAGCTGCACCAATTCCTAAAATCAATGATGATGAAATTGTTGCTGAATAAGAAAAGTTATTCAAAAAGGCTGAAAAGGTAATCAGTAGATTTGATAATATGAAGGAAGCTTTAGCACTATCATGTGATGAAATTTCCCAGCTTAAGACCGAGAAAACTGTTCAAAAATCTGAACTCACCCTCCTTAAGGAGCAGATAAAGAGCATGACTCCTCTTACTGTTAAAAACACTTTTCTAACAGAACAGAACTCACTTTTTAAAGTTCAAAACGATGAATTAGTCGCTCAAATTACTGATCTCAAAAAGATTACAAATGAGTGGTCCAATTCTCGTGTCACTATGGACAATATTTTTGAGTCCCAAAAAGCCAGTGGTGATAAAAGTGGCTTGGGATTCTCATCAACTAGTGACAACTTTAAGTGTGATGTCTGTGCTGAAAGAGATAGTGAATTTACAAAACAGCAAATTTTTTAAATTCCCAAGGAAAAACATTCTAATTCAATGGGAAAAGGACAGGAAAAAGTCAAAAGACAAACATTCCATTATGTCTACCCAACGAAGCAATTTGGAAAAGCTAATGGGAAAGATATAGCTACAGATGAATCATCCTCTAGCAAAATCCCTCTTGAAACAAAGCACGCTTCTTCTCCGAGTGCTCATTATGCGCCTAGGAGCCACGCGCCTCATCGCCGTGCGCCTCCTAGCCCTATGTGCCCTCCTAGATCAAGCGCTCCAAAATTTTAAAAGAAGGATTTTGTTAAGGCTAGTCCATCTGACCCAAAGAAGAATGCTACCCCAAAGAAAAGTAAAGAGTTTGTGAAAACTCATGTGATTAGTGGCTTTCATCATTGTTTCATTTGTGATTGTTCTGGACACAAGG
Source organism: Campanula takesimana (assembly GCA_026119855.1). Taxonomy (NCBI): domain Eukaryota; kingdom Viridiplantae; phylum Streptophyta; class Magnoliopsida; order Asterales; family Campanulaceae; genus Campanula; species Campanula takesimana. Next base: position 164,555 of record JAOWBW010001795.1, read on the forward strand.
CCGTGGAATGCCTTTTGCGATTCACTCCCAATGCCAAAGGACGTAAAAACCCTAAGGTCAAGCAAGAGTGGGTTGTCAAAAGTTGCTAACTCTAGGACCCAAAAGGAATAAAGGGGACCTGCTTAAATGTCTATATTTCAGGTTCTTTGTTTCATGGCTGGATCTTCAAAAGCTAGAAATTATGAATGGATTCTCGATAGTGGGTGTTCAAGACACATGACTGGAGATGAATCCTTATTAGAAGATGTCCATGAAGAAAGAGGTCCCTCAGTAAAATTTGGTGATAATAACAAAGGTCAAGTTGTTTCATATGGAAAGCTCAAGAAAGACAAAGTGTGCATTGAAAGAGTCTCTCTCGTCGAAGGGCTCAAGCACAATTTATTATCCATATCTCAATTCTGCGAAAAAGGATTAGAATGCCATTTCACCTCAACTCAATGTCTTATCATGAATGGCAAAACTGGAGCTACATTACTCATGGGATACCGTAAGACAAATATTTACATTATTGATTTCCATAGTATGAACTCTAGTACTAATCTTTGTTTTGTAGCTAAAAGTGTGAGCGAAAATAGTTGGCTGTGGCATAAGCGCTTAAGTCACTTGAACTTCAAATATCTATCTAAACTCAGCAGGAATAACATTGTTAAGGATTTCCCAAGGTTGCTGATCATCATGACAAGAAGTGTGCCGCGTGTCAACTTGGCAAACAACCAAAGAAGTCTTTCTCCAACAAGACCAATCCTTCAACTTCTAGATGTTTGCAACTGCTTCACATTGATCTATTTGGTCCAGTCACCCCCGCAAGTATTAGAAGAAACAAGTATACTCTAGTTGTGGTGGATGATTATTCAAGATATACATGGGTGGAAATGATGATCTCAAAAGATGATTGTTACGACATTTTGACCACCTTATTTCGACTACTCCAAACCCAAAAAGAAGATGACATCATTAGTGTTCGATCCGACAATGGAACAGAATTCAAAAACAACGGTGTTGCTCGATATTGTGACGATCATGGGATAGATCACAACTTCTCAACTGCTGGAGTTCCTCAACAAAATGGTGTTGTAGAAAGAAAGAATAGGACATTGATTGAAGCATGAAAGACAATGATAGTTGAAGCTAAATTGCCTAAGTACTTTTGGGAATAAGCTATCAACACAGTATGTTTTACTCAAAATCGTTCCCTCATCAACAAACCTCACAACAAGACTCCGTATGAACTTTGGCGTGGTAGAACTCCCAACATTTCATTCTTCAAGATTTTTGGTTGCAAGTGTTATATCCTCTACAACGAAAATGAACATAGAGGTAAATTCGATGCCAAAGCCGACGAAGGTATTTTTTTTGGGTATGCCAAACATTCTAAAGCTTTTCGCGTTTTTAATAGATCTACATTAGTGATAGTTGAATCTGTACATGTTACATTTGATGAACATTCTCTCCTTGAGCCACATTTGGCTCCAAATGTTGCTGATGATTCTATTGAGCTTAATGATACAAGTGCTCCTATTTATGTTGCGCCTACTCAAAATCATAATCTATCAACTCAAGGAAATCCATCCACATCAATTGCGCCTAAGTCCTCATATAGTGTGCCAATGGTACGAAATGGGTGTTCAGAAACAAGATGGATGAGAATGGAACCATCACAAGGAACAAAGTAAGATTGGTTGCACAAGGCTATAGGCAAGAAGAAGGAATTGATTACGATGAAACTTTCGCGCCTGTAGCAAGACTTGAAGCTATTAGACTCTTTCTAGCTTACGCCGCTCATAAGAACTTCAAGCTATATCAAATGGATGTGAAGAGCGCGTTTCCAAATGATGAACTCCAAGAACAAGTCTACGTTGCTCAACCACCTGGGTTTGAAGATTCTTAATTTCCAAATCATGTGTACAAACTCCAGAAAGCTTTGTATGGACTCAAGCAAGCACCAAGAGCATGGTACGATACACTATCAAAGTTTTTCATTGAAAAAGGCTTCACTCGCGGTAAAATCAATACAACTCTTTTCATTGCCAAAGATAATGGTCATAAATTACTTGTTCAAATTTATGTTGATGATATTATATTTGGTTCTACTAATAAATTGTTATGCAAGCGCTTTGAGAAACTAATGAAGAGTAAGTTTGAAATGAGCATGATGGGAGAACCCACATTCTTCCTCGGGCTACAAATCAAGCAAATGAGTGAAGGCATATTTATCAATCAAGCCAAATATACAAAGGACTTAATCAAGAAGTTTGGACTTGATAATGCTAAACCATACGATACACCAATGGCTATTGGCAACAAACTCGACAAAGATTTAAAAGGTAAACGTGTTGATCAAACGCTCTATCGAGGTATGATTGGCTCACTCTTTTATCTTACTGCTAGTAGGCCCGATATTATGTTTAGTGTTTGTGTTTGCGCTCGTTATCAATCTGACCCTAGAGAAGCGCACTTGATTGCTGTGAAACGTATTATAAGATATATTTCCGGTACTGTTAACCTTGGACTTTGGTACACCAAAGATTCGAACTTTAAACTTGTAGGTTATTCAGATGCGGATTATGCAGCGTGCACAATTGATAGGAAAAGCACAAGTGGCACTTGTCATTTCCTCGGATATCGACTTGTGTCATGGGCGAGTAAGAAACAAGCTTCAGTATCTGTCTCAACAACCGAAGCTGAATATATCGCTGCGGGAAGTTGTTGCTGTCAAATACTACGGATGAAGCAGCAATTGGTGGACTATGATGTCATCGAAGAAAATTGTCCCATCTACTGCGACAACACTTCAACCATTGTCGTTTCTGAAAATCCTGTCATGCACTCCAAAACCAAGCACATCAACATCAAATATCACTTCCTCAAAGACAACGTGGAGAAAGGCAATATTCATTTGGAACACGTGGGAACCGACTATTAAATCGCCGACATTCTAACGAAAGCACTTGACATGAAACGGTTCATCTTTTTGAGAGGTGAAATGGGTATACTTGAACTCAACTAAATCCTTATAGTTTTATTATTACTAATGATTTTAGGTTTTGTTGAGTTATAAGTACTAGGTTTTAAAAGATAAATCAATTTCTGAGTTTCAAGGAAACTCACTGCGCGCCCAAGCATGTCTGCGCGCCCCCACACTCTGCGCGCTCAAAAGCCTTATGCGCCCTATCTATCATGCGCGCCCATGAGTGTTATGAGCCTCCCTAGCGTCCATTTATGACTGCGTCTCAATCAATGCTACCAACATATTAAATCCTCAATGATTGAACGTATTAAATAATCACAAATACCAGGATCTAGCAAATTTTAGGCCCGGTGAGACATTTAATCTCACTGAGCTATCTGCAGTCCAAATTGGCGTTGATATTATGGACTTCATCAGACAAGCTGGTCTACTGCCTCAATTTACTTTGGAGCAACCTTTCTACTCACCGGTCCTCGTGGATGAATTCTTCTCAACTGCTACTCTCGTTGAGATACCTGCGGATGGATACGTGCGCTACAGAATACGTGCCGTTGTTCAAAATGTTGAAGTCATTATCTCTACTGGCACTCTCAAGAATATCATCAACTTCAACACGACTGGCCCTCTGAGTGTAGCTGGTAAAATCAATACCTATTCTGCTGCTGCGCAGAATCTTATGGCGAGTACCCATCTCAACATTCCTACTCTTCAGAATAACATCAAATCTGTTGAAATAAGGGATGGTGGTGATTTACTGGCGCATATCGCGCATTTGGTGGGGACTTCCATTATTTTCAAGACGGGAAATGTGAACAGATTCACAATGGAGCAGTGGGAATATACTGCAGCTATTATGGGAAACACAATCCTCAACTGGCCTCAAATCTTATTCAAAACTTTGTCGGACCAGATTGATAAGTACAACAAGAACAAGGCTGATTGGAAGACTGTAGATACCCCGGGAGGAACCACGGCTTTAGGCTCGAGCGCGTGGGTTATCCTAGGATGTCTAACTTGTTTTTAGAGTCGCCACCTATGTTTTGAGGAACATAAGAAAAACCTATTGATAATAGCCTAAGTTTGATTACGAAAACAGAGATTCTTTGTTTTGAGGTTCGGGGGTTAGGTTACGAGATGGGAAGTACCGAAGCACCCATCTCGCCCAACTAAAGTTGGTCTTGCTTGATCAAAATCTATATGAATGATAAACGTTCTTCTTCTTCTTCTTTAAATCATAAAAAGGGGGTTTTAAAATAGAGTTTGGAATGTAGGAGATAACTCCTTAACCAACCTCAATGAGATGAGGTGATCATTAGAGTCATGTCTCAAAATGATTTGGGTGATTGCACTTTGATAAAACAAAAAGAAAGAGAAAAGAGATGAAGTTGAGAAGGGGAAAGAAATGGCTTTACCTAGACTTCAAGAGACTTCAAACACTTCTTGTTGAATTATTTGGAGAAATCCTTTGGAAAATGCTTTGAAAGTAGGAAATTTGGTTTCTTATTGAGAATGTAAGATTGAGAGCCAAAGGTCCAAGGTCCTTAAAAATGGAGGTAAAGCGGGGTTTTTATAGGTGAAAGAGAGATGTTTTTGGTGCCAAAACTCAGTCACCAAGAGATCTTTCCCGGGCAAATCCTGTAAATTGAGCAAGGGAGAGAATCCTGGCCAAAAATCTGTAACCGACGCCCAGAGGCGCGCGCTTCCTGCTTTGGGGGCGGGAGGCGCGCGCGGCTGGATCCTCCTGTCGGAGGCGCGCGACTCAGAGAAGGCGATTTTGACAGAATGGACTAAAAAGTCAGCCCTGTTATTCAGTTTAGTCCCTGGACTTAACGAAGTCAGTCAGGAACTTAACGGGAGTGACAGAAACTAACGAGAAACACTTAAAATGGGGAGAAACACAAGATCAAATGTGCAATCGGGGTGAGCGGTCCAAGGCAGGGTATCTACAGAGCCCCTCGGCGACATGGATTGCAAAGAAAGACGCGTCGACGAAAGTTAAAAACACCCGCCGAGGACATCACTAAGAAAAAAACAAAGACTCGATGAAAGCAGGAACTTGAAATTGCGAGAGATAGTGGTGCGCTCCCTGTGTGAGCGGCTTTTGTTGATAGAGGGGGTGGCATGATCCGTTAGGTGAACCTGCTGACTGAATATGTTGAATGAGGCCGTTAGTGAACCTTTGAGGAGGCCGTTAGTGAACCTTTGGAGAGGCCGTTAGTGAACCTTTGAAGAGGCCGTTAGTGAACCTTTGAGAACCTTTGAGGAGGCCGTTACTGAAACTTTGGAGAGGCCGTTAGTGAACCTTTGAAGAGGCTGTTAGTGAACCTTTGAGGACGAATCCGTTAGTGAAATACGTTGATGAGGACGTTAGTGAACCTTGAATGAGGCTGTTAGTGAACCTTTGTAGAGGCCGTTGGTGAACCTTTGGAGAGGCCGTTGGTGAACCTTTGTTGACGAATCCGTTAGTGAAATTCGTTGATGAAATATTGCCTTGAAGTCGCGTGCCACTTTGACTTTTTGACTTGTGGAGTGCGGGCACAGTTGACCGTGACCGGAAGAATGTTCCTGCTGGGGATGTCCTGCTGGGGATGAAATGTCGAGATTGACTCTTGAGGGGGGTATGGTACCCGTGACAGAACTTAGGGAGTTCGGAATCTGGAGAAGGACAGCTTACTTTTGAGTGGGAGTTTCTATCCTACTTTCAATTTTTGACATGCCTTAAGGGCGGACCAGAAGAAGGTGTGCCCAACTGGGTGTCTGAGGACCGGGGCTGTGTCTTGATTTAGGCTGGAGATTTCTGACAAGGCCTTTTCTGAAGTAATCTAGACTTGGGAGGCGCGCGCTTTCCTCTGTAGGCTTGGGACGCGCGCGCATTTCAGACCGCTGGCGGGTGGCGCGCGAGTCTGGGAGGCGGAATTCCGGGCTTGACATTTGCTGGCCAAAACACCCCCCAACAGCTATAATATCAGCTTCTATTCGACCACTTGATTGTCACAGCTCCTTTCTGCCATTTTTGAACATCATATTATTGCTCAACTTTGCTTGTGATCAACATTTTCCATGGCTTCCAATTCTTTTGTTCTTGATGCCAAGGTTGTTAGTGGGTATGAAAAGGACTTTGACATTTTTGTGTATTCTTTCAAGACCCATCCCAAGAAGGCCTTCATTAAAGACTTCGGGTTCCTAATTCTTTTCACTTTGCGGACGTTGAAGCCGGATTGGGATTTGTTGAGAGCTGTCGCGGCTTTCTGGGATTGCGATAGCCATACCTTGAACTTTTCAGCTAATGAAATGGTGCCGACTGTCGATGATTTCGGGGCCATCCTTGGCATGTCTTTGGCCGGTCGGATTGCCGTCCCTAAATATCACCGTGGTGCCATTGACTCTTGGGTTAAGTTACTGAATCTCCCTGTTGAGGACGTGAGGAAGATGTTGTGCGGTACCGTGATTGACATAACTGAGTTGCCGATGTTCTTCAGTTTACACTCGGAGGATCCAGTGGTTCAATCTTTCAAGAGGAATGCCATGGCCGCTTGTCTCTTTAGTGAAGTACTGTTTGTCACACCCTTCGGGACTGCGGATGCGCAGTTGGCTGAGATTATTTTGCAAGCCAAGGAGCAACAATTTAGTATAATCCCTCTTATAGTAGGGGAGACGTTGCACGGCCTTGATGAGTTACATAGGACGGACAAGATGTGTCGGGGAAGCCCTTTGCTCTTGACCATATGGATCCGAGAACACTTCAAGATTTATTCCCCGGATGGTGATTTGTCTCCTTTGTCTGTTCATAGGAGGAAGCTGTTGGTCCGGGATTTATCTGAAGATGGTTGGAAGAAGTTCTTTGCCTCTCGAGTAACCGTCGATATTGAGTGGTGCCCTCCTTCTTGGGGTCTCCGTCCTTTTGTGGAATGGACTCTTGGTTTTCAGCATGTGGTTGTACCCGGCTTGAGAGATTCTTCATTTTACCAGCCAGAGCGGGTTCTGCGGCAGTTTGGTCGCCAACAGATAATTCCTTTTCCGAGGGACGGAATGGTTCGTCCAGTTGCTTACATGGATCTGGACTTCTCGAGTGAGCTTCAGTCGGCTTGGGGAGATGACTGCAATCGTTGGGCTTTTGCTCCTCTGCATCGGGGGAGTGTCTTCCTTCCCGGGAGCTACTTGGATTATTTGTTTGGCACCCTTTACTGTGGCATCACTTGGGTCGATGTGCTTCGTGCTGAGTTGTTGGGAAAGGGTTTTGAGCCTAGCAGCGCCTTGAGGTATAGGGAGGCTGCTGCTGATTCGAGTAACATCCTTGCTGACCCTTTCGGTACTCATTTGGAGGACTTTTATGCTAGGAGACGTGCTGCAACACAGAAGGTTTCGGTGCGTATTAGTGCTCCTCTGTTATCCAAGAAGAAAAGGATTGAGAGACGATCGGGTGGTCCTTTGAAGGCTAAGAGAAAATTGGACTTTTCTTAGTACCCTAAGAGATTGCAATTAAATTAGACCACTTTGTTTTAGGATTTAATGTTTTGATGTCTTTTGTTGCTCAATAAATCCGTTGTAATGGCTTGAATAATTCATTGAATGAATAAAAATTGCATCTCATTATTTGAAGTGAATTGGGTATTTTTGATATGTTTTAGACCGCACCCGAAGGTTGCCTACGTTCCTCCAGTTGGGAGGCTCAGGTCTCCGTAGTTCAAACAAACAAAGACCATTTTTTATTTTTTTATTTTTTTTGTGTGCACCCTGTTTTTTGCCTAGACCGCCCTTTCGGGTTTTCAATCTAGCGGGCTTCTTTTTTTGCACGTGCTCTAATTTTTGCCTAGGCCGCCCTTGCGGGTTTTCAACCTAGCGAGCGATTTTTTTTTTTTTTTTTTTTTTTATGGTCTTTGTTTATTAAGCATAGAACCTCTTGAGCTTGTCGAGGTTGACCTCCTTTGGCAGCTGGTCACCATCTAAATCCACGAGTCGGACTGCATCGCCGCTTAGTATCTTTTTGACCACGTACGGACCGATCCATCGGGGTCCCTATTTCCCCAGGGGATTCATGGCATTAGGAGGATGTTGTCTTAAGACCAAATCTCCCACATTGATGTTTCGAGGCTTCACCTTTTTGTTGAAAGCTCTTGCCATCCTTTGCTGATACGCCCTTGTGCATTCGAGTGCTCTTAGCCTTTTCTTGTCGAGTAAGGCTAGCTGTTCATATCGACTTTGCATCCAATCGACCTCATTGACTTGATTCTCGAGGAGGACCCGTAGAGATGGGACTTCAAGTTCGATTGGGAGTACGGCTTCAGAACCATAGACTAATGCATAAGGAGTTTCTCATGTTGCTGACCGTATTGATGTGCGGTAGCCCCACAATGCCAATGGTAGCTTCTCGGGCCAATCCCTTCTTGATGAGGCCATTTTCTTGACGATGGTCTCGATGGTCTTATTTGCTGCTTCAACCGCGCCATTTGCTTGGGGACGGTAAGGATATGACTTGTGCTTGGTGATCTTGTATTCTACCAAAAGTGCATCCATTTCCTTCTCAAAGTGAGAGCCGTTGTCGGAAATGATTTCATGAGGCACGCCGTATCGGCACATGATATTAATCTTTACAAATTCGGCCACTTTCTTGGCGTTGAGGGTCCGATAGGCTTGTGCTTCGACCCATTTTGTGAAGTAGTCGACGGCCACTAGGACGAATGACTGCCCATTGCTTCCGGCAGGATGGACTTTACCGATGATATCTATCCCCCAACAAGAGAAAGGCCAAGGTGTGGCCATGTTGTAAAGTTGCGAGGGTGGAGCATGTTGCAGATTAGCATGGAATTGGCACTTGGCACACCTTTTGACTTTCTCGATACAGTCTCGTTCCATAGTGCTCCAATAGTAACCAATGCGGAGTATCTTCTTGACTAGCATAAACCCATTCATGTGGGGTCCACACTCTCCTTCGTGCACTTCACACATTATCTCTTGAGCTTCGGCCTCATTGGTGCATAAGAGATTGATCCCGTCGTGGTGCCTTTTATAGACTCGGTCCCCAATCAGTACGTACCGAGAGGCTAGCCTTTGCAGAGCCACTTGAGACTTCTTATTGCTATTCTCGGGATAAGTGCCATCTTTGAGGAAATTCATGATATCCGAATACCACGGAGAGTTTTTTTGAACCTCGTTGATCTCGATACTCATGCAGTACGCCGGACTGTTCCTTCGGGCAATTTTGAAAGGCTTCACCATTTTCCCTTTGGGCATTTCGACTAATGAAGCTATGGTGGCCAGTGCATCGGCGAAGCGATTTTTATTCCTTGGCAGGTAGTTGAAAGTGATCTCTTGGAATTGTTCAACCAATTCTTCAAGGTACTGACCATACTGTTGGAGGGTCGGGTCTTGGATTCACCATTTACCCGATTGCTGATTGATAAGGAGCAAAGAGTCGCCGAATACTTCTAGTTCCGTGACGTTTCTTTCGAGAGCTCCTTCGAGCCCTGCTATGCATGCTTCGTACTCGGCAATGTTGTTGGTGGCCTAAAATTCCAGACGGATGGCAATGGGAGTGTAGATGTCCTTTGGATCGACAAGCAACATTCCTATACCAAAACCGTGTTTATTAGCGGCGCCATCGAAAAAAAGTTGCCACTTATTTTCCTCGGTTGCAGTACAAATTAAATGCTCGTCGGGGAACTGTACGTCTTCCCCCTTCACTTCGTCACACGGGAATTCGGCAAGCTGGTCACTGAACACTTTCCCCCTAACGGATTTTAGTGTGACGTAAGTGATATCATAGCCGGCGAGCATGAAGTACCATTTGGCTATTCTTGTTGACATGAAAGGCTTCTCGAAGATGTAGCGGAGCGGGTCTACCTTTGCTACTAGCTTGATCGGAAAAGCTTCCATATAGTGTTTGAGCTTTTGAGTAACCCAAACCAATGCTACACATGACTTTTCTAAGATAGAGTAGTTCTTTTCGCCTCCTTGGAATCGGCGACTGACAAAATAAATGGCATTCTCCTTTGTGGATTCTCGTTGCTCTTGTGCTAACATAGCCCCTAGGGCTTCATCATTGACAGCGAGATAGAGCAAGAGAGGCTTCTCCTTGTGCGGTGGAACTAGAACAGGAGGGCACGTCAAGTAATGCTTCACTTGGTCGAAGGCTTCTTGGCACGCGTCGGTCCATTCTAGAGCCACATTCTTCTTGAGTAGCTTGAAGATTGGTTCGCACATGGAAGTGAGTTGGTGCACAAACCGACTGATGTATTGCAGTCTGCCCATGAAACCTTTTATCTCTTTCTATGTCTTTGGAGGAGGCATGTCAATGATCGCCTTGATTTTGGAGGGGTCTACTTCAATTCCCCTTTCAGTGACCATATAACCAAGGACTTTGCCTCGGATAACCCCGAACGTGCACTTTGCAGGGTTGAGCCTCATCTTGTGTTGACGAAGCCTTTCGAAGAACTTGCGGAGATCGATTAAATGTTGACCATCGGTCCCTTTGGAGTGAATAATCATGTCGTCCACATAGACCTCGATTTCTTTGTGAATCATATCGCGGAACAAGTCTGTCACGGCTCTTTGGTAGGAAGCCCCAGCGTTTCTTAACCCAAATGGCATGACTGTGTAGCAAAAGGTACCCGCCGGTGTTGTGAAGGCTGTCTTATGTTGATCTTCCTCGGCCATGAGAATCTGATTGTACCCAGCGAACCCATCCACGAATGAACGAACCTCGTAGGTAGCAGTGGAGTCGACCAGCATGTCGATGTTAGGGAGTGGAAAATCGTCTTTCTGGGAAGCTTTGTTCAAATCCCGAAAGTCCACACAAACTCGAACCTTGCCGTTCGCATTTCTGACTGTCACGATGTTGGCTAACCATGTCGGATACTCGATAACCTTGATGAAACCCACACTGAGGAGCTTCTTGATCTCTTCTTTGACTTGCAGAGACCATTCTGGCTTGATCTTTCTGAGCTTTTGTTTTACCGGCTTGGCATCTTCTCTGATCGGAATTTTGTGCTCTGCTACCTTTCTGTCCAAACCCGGCATGTCTTTGTATGACCATGCGAACACATCCACAAATTCTCTACGCAGTGCAGTTAGTCTGTCTCTGTCGTCTTCCTTGAAGAATCTTCCGATCTTAGTTTCCCTTGGCTCTTCGTCGGTACCCAGATTAACAACATGCAATTCTTCGTCAGCCCCTGGACCATTTTCACCACGACTACGGACCTGTTGAGCAAGTTCATTTAAGTATGTTGTGTTTTCGTCGTCTATTTCATCATAATTTGAATCATTATTAACTTGTTCATTAAGTTCATTTTTAGTTAATTCATCATTTATGATATTTGCAATCTCAGGGTACTCAGAAATATCGAATTTTTCATTAGCAAAGAAAGGAAACACACGCTCGGCTATGGCCTCCATATCCTCTTGGGTGAGGGTATTAGAGACACTCTCGGACTCGAAAGTAAGTGTGAGCCGCTCTTCCTTTGTTGCTGTGCGGGGTATGCAACCCATTTCTTGGACTAAGAATTCCTCGGATACCACGGGCCCTTTCGTAGAATTCCAATTGTTGATCAGCTCAGAGCTTGGCGGGATCTCACTGATAGTCTCATTCATGATGACGGTGTCATGGATGGCGTTGACTTGGCATTCATTCATTATGGCAAGCTCTTCGAACATGGAGGCTAAATCTGTCGGTTCTTCCCCCCGATGATTTCTGTCTCGGACTCTATAGTCATCTTCCTTCCCCACCATTCACGGGGCGACATGGGAGTTGGTTCCCTTTCAGATTTCTGGATCTCACAATCAGAGAAGACTTCGAGACCGGGCTTTTTGACACCCTTATTGTTAACCCATGGTTCGGGAAAGATCATGTATGGAACGTCTTCCCCTTGGCGGACAAAACAGCCATTCAACGTCTTGCGGTAAGGCCTTAGATTAGGGACCTCATAACGACGGCCTTCTTTACGAGCTTGGGCCTTTTCATTCTTGATCGCTTTCTCTCGTTTCAAGTCTTCTCTGGAAGGCTCGTACCCCAAACCGAATGTGTTCTTGACAAATGGGACTTGCACAGGATGTAGGATTCCTTGTTGATATTTCCCTAGGCCTAAACCAGGGAAGTATTCCATATTCCTCATCATGCGGAAGACTTTGTGATTGCTGGGGGTCCATGATCTGTTTCCCCCTTCTTTGTCAATGGCGTTGATTGAGACGCCGGAGAGAGTGGAGTCTGGTAAACCATGTTGAACTTGGTGGACGGGCTCACCTTTTCTGTGGATAGTGTCGTTTTCGGCCATGACGGTCACTATTTCATCACCATTTTGGATCTTGACACATTGATGGAGAGTTGACGGGACGGCATTAGAACTGTGAATCCATGGTCGACCCAAAAGCAAGTTGAACGAGGCCGGGATATCAAGCACTTGGAATGGAACGGACATGACCATGCTCCCAAACTCAATGTCTATTTCGATCATGCCCATGACTGTACGGGCGGTGCTGTCATAACCTCGGATTACTTGAGTAGAAGGCTTCAAATCAGAATCCTTAAGCCCCAGTATGCCCATGATTCTGCTAGGCATGAGGTTGAGTGCGGAACCACCGTCCACAAAGACTCTTGAGATGGGCCTCTCCCTTGCTCGTACCTTGAGGTAAATAGCCTCGTTGTGGTCGGAATCAAATAGTGGAAGGTCCATATCGGCAAAGGTGATGACGTTGCCAAAATGAATGTGACCGATCATTGCCGTGAGGTCCTCGGGAGTAGTGTCGGGAGAAATTGATGTATCATCGAGATTGTGGATGACAAGATCTCGGTGTTTCTTTGAGGATGCGATGAGATCCCAAATAGAGATGTTGGCTTGAGTTTTCTTGATTTGGACAAGTAGAGGATCTTAGGGAGTGTCGCGAGCTTGCGGCCTTTGAGAAGAGGAGCTTGGTGCGGAAGTGGAAGTGGAAGGGTTGCTTGCTATGACTCGACCGGATCTAGTTAGCATGTTGACGTTCCCATCTTTCTTCTTTTTCCTATTCTCTAGTACTTCCCTCATTACCTCATCGTAAGTTACAACATAACAAGAATTGTCAAGTTTATTCATAACATTGGGGCCCCCATTCACAATTGGGATTGAATGGGTGGTCCCCTCGAGTTCTCCTATCTCTATTACATTGACATGTTCGTCATTAGTCACTACGAATTCTTTCTTGTCTATGAGATCTTGAATGACATTGCGGAGAACGATGCATTCCTCGATGGTGTGGCCACTATATTGGTGGTAGCCACAATATTTGTGGTGAGCATGATTGGGGTTGACCGTCTTGGGTTGGTACCCTTGTACGGGTGTGACTTGACCCTTTGCTTTGAGGACTTCGAAAACTTCGGTTTGAGTCATGCCTTGGAGAGGTGTGTAGACACGGTCATTTTGAGACTTCTTCCCTTGGGGTGGAGGAACCTTTTTGTAATTCCCCTTATCGATAGTGACGGCGTTGACCGAGGCCTCTTTTGTGGAGTTGGAAGCGGCCTTGTAGCGGTAGCTAGGAGCAGTTTTCTTGACTTCCTTGAGCAACTCGTCCATTCGGACCCCTACCTCATACTTTTGGGAGAAATCCGCATAGCAAGCCCCACTTAGGTGGGTGCGGAGATCAATTTTGAGACATTTGAGAAAGATGTCCATTTGCTCCTTAGTATTTGGCCTTTCCACAATCTCGGAGAGTTTATCATTCCATCTCCTTGTGAAGTCGATGAAGGACTCGTGGTCTCGTTGAGTAGTGTTCTCTAGCTCTTTCCTTGTGGGCCGGTGAGTGGTGTTGCCTTGGTATTGGTTCTTGAAGGCAAGCATGGCGGAGTCCCAATCAAGACGGACAGTGAGCGAGAGAGTAGCGTACCAATCTTTTGCCGCCCCCTCGAGAGTGAGAGGAAAGCATTGAGCCATCACCTTGGGGGAGACCTTCTTCGGAACCATTGCCCAAATATAAGTCTCAATGTGAGCCATAGGACAAGAGTTGCCCTTGAATTTGCTTATGTCGGGCATCTTGAACTTATCAGGAAGAGCGGCCATAGTAATCATGAGGATGGATGATTGATAAAGGCTTATGTCGGAGCCTTTCCCCATGTTGAGCCTATTGAATTTTTGGTCGATGTAGGCCATGATAGAATCCACCATTTTGGGCTCATTGTTCTCGAAACTTGGCTCTCCCACTTTCTTGGTGCGGGTGTTGACATAAGCACTTTTGAACAAACCTTCGGTCCATTCGGATTCGTCATCGTCATTTTTGCTCTTCCCCTTGGCAAGATTAGTGAGCTTTTCTTTCATTAGCTCCATCTCGGCCTCGTGGGCCTCCCTTTGGCTGTCGAGGTGGGATTGCCAAATGTCGTCTTTGTTTTGTGCCTCCTTATTAAGGGTGGAGACTTGCTCTTGGAGGAGTTGGACCATGGTTGCGAGTTTCTCGAGAGTCATGGTATTGTTGGTGTTGGAGCCGCCGGCCATTGTTGATGTAGGAGCTGTTGGAGTGATCTCTTCACGGACTAACCGATTTTCCGAATTCCGGTAGACTCTGTAAGTACCAATTGAACCTAGATTGCAGAAGAGGCCTTATCAGTCTTGAGTAACACTTGCGGTCCACGAAGAGGCTTAGAACACACAGTTGGGCACACGACTCGAACCACATAAGAAAAGACTCTTTTTTTTTTTTTTATAAGTGTTAGTACCCGACCTGAAAATGAGTTTATTAGGACTTTCCCAAAAATACAAGGACTTTATAGGAATTAGAAACCTTGCATAGACTTGTCCCGGATTCCCGAAATATCTCATTTATGACAAAATCTATCAAAATAGGTAATAAATGGTTTCCTTAAAACCATGCAGAAACCCTAGCTTAAGAATCAAGTCAGCCAGCAGAATTGGCCACGCGGCCAACCTTGCCACGCCTCAACCATGGCCACGCGGCCACTCTTGTCACCGGCTTAAATCATGGCCAGGCGGCCAACCTTGCTCCGGATGATCTCAGCCGTCAGATCTTCCCCTCAGTTTACTATATAAACCAATCCCATGCTATTGGTTTAGGGTCCGATTTGGAGAGCTCTAAGTCCGAATTTTGGAGTTCTTAAACACAATTTTCTCCCTAATTAAGCATTCAAACACTCAAGAAGATCCAAGGTTTATTTCTTGCCAACATAGGTAAGTTTTCTAACTTTTTCTTCGTGTTCCTTGCATCATTTTTAATGTAGATCTTTTATATTCATGTTCTTGCATGTTTATTCATAGTTTCTTCATATGTTTTGCATGTTCATTCATATGTTCATAATATGTTCTTCGCATGTTCTTCGTGTTCATAGATTAAAACCTTATTTATGCTATATTTAGGGTTGTGATATTCGTAATTACATGTTATTTCATAGCCGATGATGATCTAGGGTTCATCAACCCGAGGATGATCTAGGAACTACTTCTAAACCCTAATCTTTAGGTAATTCCCCCCTCATTATGCATGATCCCGATTCTTCTGCCTATTCTAATTCTCTGCGAACTACGCTGACCTGAGCTTCTCACATTAAGAGGAACGTAGGCAATCTTCGGATCCGGTCTAAATCACTAACACACTACTAACACATTCATCATGATAGAAAGACCGATCAATTCGGGCAATAGGAGTGATAACGTTCAATATTCTTCTCTTGTTGTAATTTGACCCCCAAACCCACTAAAAATGCTTTTTTCAATGTTTTGGCTTTAATTAAAACGGCGTGGCGACTCTCATAATTTTAATGTCGTTAAGAATATTCCTTTTGTAAATAAAAATAATCACAAGATACTTCCCATGCGTCGCTTCATCGGAAAGGGGTATTCACAGTGGCGACTCTGCTGGGGACTGCTTTGAATCTTTTTCAAACTTAGTGGGTCTAACTTTCGTCACATCATGATGCTTACCATGTTTACACATGCACACACATGCCATGTTCACACATGCACACACCTGCCATGTCTACACATGCACACACCTGCCATGTTCACACATGCACACACCTGCCATGCTTACACATGCACACACCTGCCATGTTTACACATGCACACACTTGCCATGTTTACACACGCACACACCAGCCAAGTTTACACATGCACACACTTGCCATGTTTTCACGTGCCCCCTACAGTTAAGCCATGTTTACACATGCACCCGTGCACTCCGCCATGTTAATACTTGTACCTTGTACCTTGTACCTTGTACCATGTACCCTTGTTATCTTCGATTTAGTATTAGGGTCAAACAAAACTCTGCTATGCTCCCTTGTACATTATTCTCTCTCTCTCGCTCTCTCTCTCATGCATTGTATTGCATCATCCTAACATTAAAAACTTCTCTCTTTTCTCCTTAAAAAGAATTAGTTTTTACCACACACTACCACTAGTCCGTATCAGCACTGCACAGGTCCCCATTACCCGGAGTATTCGATGTGCAGGAATTTGTGCGCTTCTGTCGCACTCTTTTCGAGTCACTCGTCTATTCCACTCACCGTATACGGTGGGAACCTTTTACCTAACCCGTGTCAACGCACACTAGTATAGGTAACACACCTAGGTTTTGACCGGTTGGTTTGGCTAGCTTTTTCTTAATAGTCAATTAACGTGCCGTCTATGTCGAGTCATCCCCAAGTCAATGATGAATAGAGATCTTTGAGAGAAAGTGCACAAAAAAGTGATTTCCCTACAAGGGACGTGCCATGGTGAGATGAGTGTTTGTTGTCAAGATCTCTGCTCATCGTTAACTTGCGTAGGATGCAACACAGACATCACGTTAAATGCCTTTAAGGAAGGGTTAGTCGTAGGATCCGATGGTTGGTGGAAGCCGCTTGCCCTATAGGACCCTCGCCCAAATTGTCCGTTTGGGGGTGTGCAATGCAGGTGAAAAACGAGGGGTTTATAGACGTAGTGATGGCCTCCACTGATCGTAGTCTTCTAACTAGTTGCGAAAAAGGGGTATCCCTTCCAACCAATTAGGATGTAAATAATGTATGTTTTTGTAAATTAAAATATACTTTGCATGAGCCTTCCCCCTATCCTAAAGCTTCATTGCGCTTCAACCTTTCAGCAAAGGAAGTTTGGATCCGTTCGGGTGGTCGACTACAATGTAAAGCTTCTACTCCGTCCACGTTCTCAGTCTCGTCATCAGCAATGTCAACTCCCGCTTTATCTTCAGCCTCTGCTCCTCCTGCTAGTGCCGCCGAGCTCAACACTGAGGCTACTCTCAATGGTATTCCCCCAAGCCTCCAGAACTTCCTCGCCGGTCTCGAAGCCAAGATCAAGAATCTCGAAGAAAGCAACAAGATGTTGGAAGACCAGAACCAACAGTTGAAGGGTCACATTCAACAAAAGAGAACTAAACTGGTGCCCGATGGTGAGAATTTCATTTATGTCGAGGATGAAGAGGTCAATACCAACTGTCCCCCCAACACCAATGCCACTGCCTTCCCATTCCCAAGCTACCGCAATGTTCTACCTCCTTTTCTCTACACCCAACAAGGTTTCACTACCATGAGCAAGAACAAGGCTATCTATGAACCTTCCCCTGAACTGCTTGGTGGCTACCTCTCTGCTAGCAAACTACCCGCACCCTCGTTGCCTCTGATTATTGGGATGGCCGCTGCTACTACTTCCACTACTCCTCCTGTCACTCTGTCAGAACCTATCCCCGACATCTCCAATCACCCTGTGGTTACGGCCATGCAAGAGCAAATGCGAAAGTTGATCGAGACCGTGGATAAGCAAAGTGCACCGACTACCAAGACAATCAACCCTAGCCAAGTAGGGGCTCTCCCCAAGGATTTCAAGATGCCTAAAGTGGCAATGTTTCATGGTGACTCGTGTCCTAAGACTCATTTGGATAGTTATGTGTTGGCCATGAGGGCTTGTGACTGCACCAACGAACAAATGGCTCGCGTATTCCATAGCACTTTGGATGGTATAGCTCTGCGTTGGTTCTTGGGGCTAGAACCAAGCGAGAGGCAAACGTGGGATCAAATCAGTGCCATTTTCTGTGAGAAGTATCAAGATAACTTGGATTGGCATGTGAATCGAACGGATCTTGAGAACACTATGCAAAAGCCCGGCAAGGCTATTTATGATTTTTACAAGAGGTGGAACCATCGGTTGTGTGAAGTCCAATACCCACCAAAAGCAAAGGAACAGAAGCAGATTTTCTACAAGTGCTTGCTACCGGAGATGAAAGCAGCCATCGGCAATGGTTATTTCCCTGACTTGTGGGAAATGGTTGACGCCGGAGTAAGGTACGAAGCAGGGTTCACTGGGATTGTGCCGCCAAAGGAAAGTCCAAAGACCAACAACAACAACTCCTTCCGCTACAAGGCTCCTACTGCGCCTGCGCCTCCTAGGGGTGGAAAGGAGGCCGTCGGCCAAGTGAATATGGTCCAGAAAGAGGTCCCGCTAGATGTCCAAGCCGTAACAAGGAATGGGGCTCCACAACAGAGGGAGCATTTTGATGATTTTGGTATGCCCATGGGGAAGGTCTTTGACGTGTTAGTCAAGAGAGGTCTTATCAAGCCTTTAGAGAATTACCAACCCGCCTACCCAAGAACCGATTTGGACGCCTCCAAGTTCTGCAAGTATCACAAGCACATCGGGCACACAATGGATAGTTGTATCCAACTAAAACGCGTAGTTCAAGGGTTGATCAATGACAAGAAGATTTAGAAGCCGAAGGGTCCTAATGTGGTGAATAACCCTCTTCCTAACAATGGGGGTGGGGTGAATATGGTGCAAACATGCGAGATCAGTATCCTAGAGCTCATGGATGCCTTTGACAAGATAGGGCTCACGATGGTGGATATCTTCATGGCATTGGTGACGTTAGAAATTCTCGAACCATTAGAAGGACACCTCCCCCGCCTTGGTTGCGATTTGTCAAAGTTTTGCCACTACCACAAGTGCACCGGTCACACTACCGAAAAATGCTTTGAACTCAAGAAAGCCGTGCAAGAGCTCATCCACAAAGGAGTTGTCGAAGACTCTAGAGATTATGTAGCTAGCAATGTACTCATGGTAGAACTTAGTGAGATCACTGATCCGGCCGAGCCTGTTGTGGCGGACTGTGATGAGATGGGTTGTATTTCAGTGACTAATAATAAAGAACCTTCTTGCTACTTGTTGTCTTTAGAAGAACTAGTGAGTAAAGTCGAATCTCTAGAGGAAGAGAGTCCCAAACCCTCTCAACCTCTTTCTTGGGCCGAAATCTTCGAGGAGGCCGAAAAGACCGAAGTTTCGCCCCCTTGTCCTGACACACCATTGTCTTTGGAAGAGCTACGTGCAGAAATTTGTCTCCTTACGAGATCCAGTCAAGTGTACCAATCCGACCCAAAGGGTGCAAAGAAAGTCTTTGGGAAGGAACCCGAGCAAGCCGACCTAGACAAAGAAGACCCTATCCTCACTCAACTCAAACAAACCCAAGCCCACATCTCGCTCTGGTCCCTACTCACCTCCTCCCTAGCCCATCGCCTCATGCTCGAGCAAAACCTCGCCGCCACCATGGTACCATCCACTATTACCCCGGAAGACGTCACCCACATGATTGGTAATATCCACTATGGAAACATCATCACTTTCTCGGAGCTAGACAAGCCAGTGTTCGAAGTTGATCATAATGAGCCTTTATACATCACTGTCGAGGTAAATGGCAAGAAAATTCCCCGTGTATTCATTGATAATGGTTCTGCTATTAATATCCTGCCTTCAAGGATGATGGATGTGGTTGGCGTTCATGGTGTTGATTTACGCCCATCCAAGCAAACCATCAAAGCTTATGACTCTACATGCCACGCCGTGATAGGCGAATCCACCTTACCCATTACCATCGGAACAAAGATCCTACCAACCGAAATCCACGTCATAGACATCCTCGCAACCTTCTCACTCCTCCTTGGCCGGCCATGGTTACATTAGTCGGGCGCTGTCCCATCTTCCCTGCACCAATATGTGAAGTTTCAATCTGGTAATGAAGTGACCATCATCTACAGCGATCTCGTAACTGCCCAAGGGACGGACACCAAGGGCGTTCCTGTCTTACAGATTCAGCATGGGGAAGAGAGCCGACTCTTCAATGGTTTTGAAATAGTGGCTCAGGCACAGATCTGCACCATCGACCTCACCAAAACAACGGATAAAGTGGCACCTGTTGTCAAGATACTGCGTAACATGGGCTTCATACCGGGGCTGGGGCTAGGTAAGAACTTGCAAGGCCACACAAAATTGGTTGAAGAGGTTGATCATCGAGGGTTGTTCGGTCTAGGGTACACCCTTACTCTTGAAGACAAGATGGAGCAACAAAGGATAGAATTGCTTAAAAAGATGAAGCTTCCCTACAAAAAGCCTGAAATGCGGCCATACCGCCTGTCCCTGAATAGCTACTTTGTCAGGGAAGGCGAGGAGTTTTCGTTTTTTGAGTTCGCCGAGCCATGGATTGACCACACCGGGAAGTTGCAGAAAGGGTTCGAGATTTTCAGAGATGTGGAATTCGATCGGTCCAACATGAAGCTGACTTACATGGAATATGACAAAGCCACGGGCAGAGTTAGAACCATCAGGCATGAGTACTCCACCAAGGTCGCAGATGACTTGGCAGATCAACTTGAAGCCGCAACCCTTGACAAGCCAGCAATAGAAGCTGCAGAAACTCCGAGTTTGACTGAAACGTGGGACGGCCAATATCTGCTTCAACATCTGGGTAATCTGGGGCTGCACGAAGACATGGTTGCCATCATTGGAGACGATTCTGAAGGTGAGGTGGACCCAAGGACATTGGTGGTACCCATGGGGGACAAGCTCAAGAATTGGTGCATCATTGGGGGACCTATTGTTGGGTTTCGATCTAACATGCGCAGCGGAAATTAGCAATTAAAATTTTAATGAAACCCAAAGCCATGGATCCGTTCATATGATTAAATCAAATACAACAAGATGAATAGAGGAATAACTAACCCTTGATGGCTATAAATTTCTAGCTTTTGAACTTGGTGGAGATTTTGAAACTTGATCAAGAACGCGAACCTTGAAGATGATGAGCTTCACCCTCTAGCGGTATCCACACCACGAACGAATATCAAGCAACTTCTTGATCTTGGTTGCTAGACCAAATTGTGAAACACACTTTCACAATTGCAAGAACTATATGGAATTATGAATATTCTTGTTCTTCACCTTTTGGATCTTAGAACAAGAAAAATAACCTCTCAAAACCTTATGGAGGCACTCACAATATTATGTCTAATGGCTGGTGAAAAGATGCTTTTATAGGACCTAGTCATTAACTCTTAATGACCTAGGATTCCTAAATCCCGTCACCTTAATTAAGGCAAGTCCTTAATCTGCCAGGAATTCTGGCACGGTCGTGCCCCTTTATTTGGCACGGTCGTGCCAAATGGGTCGAACCTGCCAGACCTTCCCCGAATATTGGCACGGTCGTGCCCCTATTTTTGGCACGGTCGTGCCAAACGGACCGAGCCTTTGCCTTGGTTTGGATTTATGGCACGGCCGTGCCATTTTAAGGCGCACGACCGTGCCAGAGCCAAAACCTGACATTTTTCCATAATTCCAATTCAGTCCTTTATGATTCGTTCTATTTGTGTGTGACCCTCTAGGATTACACTAAGTTGGCAATGGGCTCAAACATGAACTCATAAGATATGATTAGGTTCTAGCAAACCGTCATACCTACCCAAATAGTGTAACTAGATACAAGTTCGCATTCCTTTAGAATATGTCACAATCCCTTTGTCCACGATGTCATTGAACACAAGTCATGGTCAAACAGTCAACTTGTTTTGTTCAATACTTTCTCGATTCCGAATATGTTGATAATTCAAATGCTATTGATCCAATCAATCCATTTGAGTCCGGCCGAACATTTCATCAACATCATTCCTTCGAGGGGCCCAAGCTTGACATCTCTCCGTGGAGGGACAAATCCATTTAGCTTATTATTCTTCCCAACGGGAATCCGATTGTGCCAATCATACCCTTTATAACTACCGTGTTAAGGTAGCGTTTGAATATGTCAAACACAATGTTCATCAAGTAGAAGACTATAATAACTTCATGTCTAAGGATTCAAATGACATAACTAATATGAGATATATGTATGACATAGACCATGACATAAAACTCATGCAGCGGGTCAAGTCCAGTACCTTGTTCCAAACAAGTACCCATAAATCTAACATGATCATCCCATGATCATTTAGCCTTTATACTAGTGCTTAACAAGCACTAGGGACGGGGATTATTATAAGTAAACATGAACAACAATAATAATCAAAGCATCTCTTTATTGATATGAAATAAATGATAACAATTACAACGTTTATTAAACGTGGCTAGGGCACCACTACCAACAATCTCCCACTTGCCCTAGGCCCAATCTCCCATGTATCTAATACCCATGGACCTAACATGACCATCATGTTTAGCTTGTGGAAGTCCCTTTGTTAGCGGGTCCGCAACATTGTCATCAGTAGGTACTCTGCATATATTTACGTCTCCCCTATCAATGATCTCTCGAATGATATGAAAACGCCTAAGTATGTGTTTGGATTTCTGATGTGCTCTTGGTTCCTTTGCTTGAGCAATAGCACCATTATTGTCGCAATAAAGGTCTATTGGACTAGCAATACTAGGAACCACTTCAAGTTCAGTTATGAACTTCTTAATCCAAACAGCTTCCTTTGCAGCATCCGATGCAGCAATATACTCAGCTTCTGTTGTAGAATCAGCGGTTGTACTTTGCTTGGAACTCTTCCAGCTTACAGCTCCACCATTTAACATAAACACAAAACCCGATTGCGATCGGCTATCATCTTTGTCGGTTTGGAAGCTTGCATCCGTGTAAGCATTTACAACGAGATCATCTTCCATTCCTCCATAGACCAAAAACGAGTCTTTAGTCCTTCTCAAGTACTTAAGAATCGCTTTTACGGCTATCCAGTGGTTTTCGCCAGGGTCGGATTGGTATCTACTTGTCATGCTCAAAGCATAAGATACATCCGGCCTAGTACAAATCATGGCATACATGATGGACCCAATTGCCGAAGCATATGGAACATCATTCATTTTCTCACGCTCATCTTTTGTCTTAGGACATTGAGTCTTGCTTAGAGAAACTCCATGTAACACGGGCAAGGTTCCTCTCTTAGAATTTTCCATACGGAATCTTCTAATGACCTTGTCAATGTATGTACTTTGGCTTAAACCAAGTAGCCTCCTTGATCTATCTCTATAGATCTTAATGCCAAGAATATATGCGGCTTCACCCATATCTTTCATTGCGAAGCACTTTCCTAACCAAGTCTTCACAGACTGAAGTGTAGGAATGTCGTTTCCAATGAGTAATATGTCATCCACGTATAAAATAAGGAATAGCACTATGCTCCCACTAATCTTCTTGTATACACAAGGCTCATCTTCGTTCTTGATGAAGCCAAACTCTTTGACCGATTCATCAAAACGGAGATTCCAACTCCTTGAAGCTTGCTTCAATCCATAGATGGATCTTTGCAATTTGCATACCTTAGAATCTTGTTCAAAACCTTCTGGTTGTGTCATATACACATCCTCTTGAAGTTTTCCATTCAGGAAAGCAGTTTTGACGTCCATCTGCCATATTTCATAGTCATGATATGCGGCAATGGCAAGCAAAATTCTTATAGACTTGATCATTGCTACGGGTGAAAAGGTCTCATCATAGTCAATACCATGAACTTGCCTATAACCTTTCGCTACAAGCCTAGCTTTGTAAGTATGCACCTTCCCATCCATGTCAGTCTTCTTCTTGAAGACCCATTTGCATCCTATGGTTTTTACACCTTCGGGCGCATCAATCAAATTCCAAACTTGATTGTCTTGCATGGATTGCAATTCGGACTCCATGGCTCCAAGCCACTTGTCCGAATCAGGAGAAGACATCGCCTCTTGGTAGGTTGACGGTTCATCATTCTCAATGATTTCTACCTCATTACTATCCGTTACGAGAAATCCATATCTCTCGGGCTCGGATCGTAACCTACTAGATCTGCGAGATGCTTGTGTATTTTGAACAGGTTCCACAACTCCTTGTGGTTCTTGTTCTTGTTCCACTATTGGTTCAATGTTATTTTCTGGGTCTCGAATTTCTTCAAGATTTATTTTACTCCCACTGATTTCTTTGGAGAGAAACTCTTTCTCTAGAAAGACACCAGTTCGGGCAACAAACACTTTGTTGTCCTTTCGGTTGTAAAAGTAATATCCTTTAGTTTCCTTAGGATATCCCACGAAAATGCATTTATCAGATTTGTGTGCAAGTTTGTCTGAGATAAGTCTTTTGACAAAAACTTCACAACCCCAAATCTTCATGAAAGATAGACAAGGCTTCTTTCCGCTCCACATCTCATATGGAGTCTTTTGAACCGATTTAGTTGGAACACGATTTAGTGTGAAAGCAGCGGTTTCTAGAGCGTAACCCCAAAAGGATATTGGAATATCAACTTGACTCATCATTGATCGAACCATGTCTAACAAAGTCCGATTCCTCCTCTCGGACACACCATTCCATTGTGGTGTTCCCGGTGGAGTCAATTGTGAAACTATTCCACAATTCTTTAGATGATCATCAAATTCTTGACTTAAGTATTCTCCACCTCGATCTGATCGAAGTGCTTTTATACTTTTGCCAAGTTGTTTTTCTACTTCATTTTGAAATATTCTAAATATCTCAAATGCTTCACTTTTATGTTTCATTAGGTAAACATACCCAAATCTACTATAATCATCAGTGAAGGTTATGAAGTATTGAAATCCTCCCCTAGCATTGCTACTTAATGGTCCGCATACATCGGAATGTATCAACCCAATAAGTCGCTTGCCCTTTCACCCAACTTGATAAAAGGTGTCTTAGTCATTTTTCCAAGAAGACACGACTCACAAGTATCATATGACTCTAAGTCACATGAACCCAAAAGTCCGTCCCCATGGAGTTTTGAGATACGCTTCTCATTAATATGACCAAGACGGCAATGCCACAAATAAGTATGATTTACATCATTAGGTTTAGATTTCTTATTTACATGATAGACATTATTTTCATTCTTGACATCCAAGATATAAAGGCCATTAAATGAATTAGCAATACCATAAAGCACATCATTTAAATAAATAGAAAATTTCTTATTCTCAATAAGAAACTTAAAACCTTCATATCCCAAACAAGAAATTGAAATAATATTTCTGCTTAAATCCGGAACATAATAACAATTGTTCAAAACAAGAATTAATCCGGAAGGTAAAGTGACTTCATAAGTCCCTACGGCTAATGCAGCAACTCTTGCTCCATTCCCCACGCGTAGATCTACTTCACCTTCTTTAAGCAGTCTCCTATTCTTTAGTCCCTGCACATTTAGACAAATGTGAGAACCACATCCGGTATCCAATACCCAAGAATCAGTGGTAGAAAGGAGAATATCTATCATATAGATACCTGAAGTCGACGCAGCCTTGCTGCTCTTCTTCTTCTTTTGCTCTTCCAAGAAAGCCTTGCAATTACGTTTCCAATGACCAATTTCTTGACAATGGAAACAAATTGCATCCTTTTGTGTATCGGGTTTTGCCTCAGAAGCCTGGCAACCTTTGCCTTGCTTATCTTGGGTTTGACAACTTTTGCCTTACCCTTGCCTTTGGCACCAGGCTTCTTCCCACCGTGAACCAGAGCACGGGAGAACCTTTCTCCACAATTTTCATCTCTGCAGTTTTGAGCATCCATGCAACTCAGAGAGATTCTTATCCATTCCATGCATGTTATAATTCATCACAAACTGATTATAACTTTTAGGCAATGAATTAAGAATGAGATCCGTGGCTAGCTCCAATGGGATTGGATAGCCAAGTTTCTCAAGGTGCTCTACATAACCTTTCATTTTAAGAAAGTGAGGACTCACTTGTTGCCCTTCATTCATTTTACAAGTAGTGAATGCAACAATGGTCTTGTACCTCTCTTGCCTAGCTTGCTCTTGAAACATGGTTTCTCAACTCCACACCTATCTCATAGGCTTCCAAATGTTCCAAACTTTGTTGGAGTTTTGAACACATAGCAGCAAGCATGAGACAACTTACATCTCTAGAATCATTACGATGTTTCTTGTAATTGTCCCTTTCTACCCTAGGGGCAGTAGGCGGTGGTTCAGCAGGGAGAGGCCCATCGAGAATGTACAACTTGTCTTCTTGCCTAAGAACAATTCTTATGCTACGGATCCAATCCATAAAGTTGGTACCATTCTCTTCGAGCTTATCCTTCTCAAGGATCGATCGCAACGACATTGATTGAGTGTTATTAGTCATTATCTACAAATATGCAAAAATTTCCAAAATTTATAAGTACCGATTTTCATTAAAGAGATAAATAGTGTATTTTAAACAAAATACTCCCACTAAATTATATAACCTTCTTATACATCCAATGTATAATATAATTTAATTGGGTTGAGATCCCGCTTTAATCTAATTTTGAGTACGCTTTGGCGCACCGCTCAAAATTAAATCAATTAGGTAGACAACTCTTGTCAATCATATCTCATATGACTCTCAGTTCTTTTCATGAGATTCTTTAAGAAATCCATTTCAAAAGCATGTTAAATCTCATCTTTGCCTCAAGCCCAAAACTGTTTTGACGCTTAATTAAGTCCAACCATTTTAAACGCATAGGAACTCTTATTCACTCATCTTGCTCAAACATGAATAAAATCAATGCACCTTGCTTTGGCGAGCCCACATAAAATTACTCATGTATAAACAAGTGTTTTAATCATGGCATGGCAAAAGGACTTAAAACTTTCTTTGAAGGTTCAATCACATATAGCATATAACACATTTATGAGCACATAATACAAACATGTTACACATCAAGTTTAGCCACTAAATTAATCTCCATTAATTTAAGCATAATATTTATGTGTCATTAGTTTCTCTATGATTATGAGGATGAGACTATTTGAACTTTGGTTATCATCTCCAAATCAAGACAACAAGAAGTGCGACCGAAACTAAGCCATATGGCATCCACAATTCCGCACTAATTCAAGAAACCAAGAAAGTAGTCCATGTGGCCGAAACTAAGCAATAGATGGTCTCGATGAACGTAGGCCAATTGCATTCACAATTCCACATGGATCTCCAATCTTTGAATCAAGAACTTTGTTTCTTAATTTTAGCAATTATGAACTCTTCATAATTCTAACTTCGTTTTATCTTTGAAACTTCGATTGCGATCAAGTTTGGGAAACACAATCTCGATGAACGTAGATTAGCCATCCAAACCTTGAACCAATCTTAGACTCACAAGACTAAAACAAATAGGAAATTTAAACCCAAGATCCACACCCAAGACCAAGCCCTACCCGCGCCAAATCCTAGGTCCGGCCGGGTCAAGGTATGGGTCCGGTCGGACCCTTCTGAAAATCAAAATTTTAAAGTTCCAAAATTTGTCTCAAAATTGTTTTTCCCGATTCAATAAGGATTTGGTGTTCTTGGTGATCCAATCACCATGATCAACAAAACCTTGAATAAACAATTTATTCTTGAATCCCTAGAATATCAAAACTTTGATCCAATCAAAATTGATAATCCAAACAATTTTAAATCCACCATAATTTTTATTGCGATTGAATAGTGCGTTAAAGTTTCTAAAACAATAAACCACATAAAATCACAAAACACATAAACATCATATAATCCAATATTCATATCATGCTTGGCACATAAACAATTTATATACACACAACATGATCCAAGTATTGAATTAATCAACATGAACGTGGCTCTGATACCACTGTTGGGTTTCGATCTAACATGCGCAGCGGAAATTAGCAATTAAAATTTTAATGAAACCCAAAGCCATGGATCCGTTCATATGATTAAATCAATACAACAAGATGAATAGAGGAATAACTAACCCTTGATGGCTATAAATTTCTAGCTTTTGAACTTGGTGGAGATTTTGAAACTTGATCAAGAACGCGAACCTTGAAGATGATGAGCTTCACCCTCTAGCGGTATCCACACCACGAACGAATATCAAGCAACTTCTTGATCTTGGTTGCTAGACCAAATTGTGAAACACACTTTCACAATTGCAAGAACTATATGGAATTATGAATATTCTTGTTCTTCACCTTTTGGATCTTAGAACAAGAAAAATAACCTCTCAAAACCTTATGGAGGCACTCACAATATTATGTCTAATGGCTGGTGAAAATGCTTTTATAGGACCTAGTCATTAACTCTTAATGACCTAGGATTCCTAAATCCCGTCACCTTAATTAAGGCAAGTCCTTAATCTGCCAGGAATTCTGGCACGGTCGTGCCCCTTTATTTGGCACGGTCGTGCCAAATGGGTCGAACCTGCCAGACCTTCCCCGAATATTGGCACGGTCGTGCCCCTATTTTTGGCACGGTCGTGCCAAACGGACAGAGCCTTTGCCTTGGTTTGGATTTATGGCACGGCCGTGCCATTTTAAGGCGCACGACCGTGCCAGAGCCAAAACCTGACATTTTTCCATAAT